>CATIWR010266080.1:0-33398 GCA_949677035.1 Omphalea diandra | reverse complement strand
TATATATATATATATATATATATATATATATATATATATATATATATATATATATATATATATATATATATATATATATATATATGTATATTCATTTTCAAAGTCAAGATTTTGGTTGCAATGCCACCTATTTTCAGGTGTTTGAACATATGCACATCAATATGAGGAATCAACAATACATCGATTAGTGGTCTATAGATGTAGCCATAAGTTTTGCCAAGGGGAATAATTTAATCTTTCTCCTTACTTACTAATAAATTTTCTTCATTTATTTTTTTTTTCAATTAAAATTTATTTAACTTATCACTAAATTGCGAGATAGTTGTCGCGAGTCATCTAACAGAGATATTCAACTTAAGGAGGGCTTCTCAAAGCCACATTAGGTTGATTAGAAAGAATTATTCTTCTAAGCTACAGGTGGATAGAAGAAGCAACATGAGTATGGTATAGGCCAACTCGCACTTGCTTTCATCAGTCAGTGCTCATCATCATCACTGACTGTTATGTCTCACGTTATAACTTAAAAGGATCTACGAGTTACGCTTGTTAAAGAGGTTTAACAAGAGTTCCAAAAGAAGATGGATGAGCAAAGGTAGTCTTTCTAGCATAAGTTTGACGAGTAGAGGCAGCAAATAGATGAGATGTGTTGCCTCATTAATGAGCTAGCCTGTGGCACCCAATTTTGAGCACCTCATTCTTTCAAGTAGCCACCCAACACTAATGCTCACTTGGATAACACTACAGATGGACCACAATGATTTTTTAGGGTTTTCTTGTACTTTATAATTATTTTTATAACTTATACATTATATATTTTTTATACATTATACATCATGATTATTTTTTTCATTTATACTTTATGATCTGCATTCATATATTTTTAATAATAATATAATTTAAATATTTTATTATTATGATATGTTGCCTTATAATTAAAATATCATAATAAGGTTTCCCCATGGTCTTAGTTTGCCTTGATCACTTATAAGATATGTGATCATGTTAATGAAAGGTTTTAGTTATTTGCATTACTTACTTATATTTGTAAAATATTTTGATGTATGATGTTTTAGCTTGAGAAGGGTATGGGCATATCTATTCTATGAGTATGAAAGACTCACCCTAATTGGTTGACTTTTACAAGTTCTATGCAATACGCTCAGGACAAGGAGGCGTAGGATCTCACCTTGTTTTGAGTTTTGTTTGAGGATGTGTATATGTATATATTATTAATCTTATTGCATTGAGACTTACAAACTTGTATAAATTTTAAGTAATCGCATTAATTGGAATGCTTGTACCTATATTTTTATGGGAGGATATCCTTTATTTAAATAATGCAAAATGAGATATAGAATTTATGTATAATATAGATGTGATAGCAATGCATATGAAATATATATAGGCTTGATGAATAAATCTCCCCATTTACAGGTGCCATATGTATTTAAGATGAATGATTTTAAATTAATAGGCTTTCTAGTTATTTAGGGGACCTCATGTCTCCTAAGCACCTAGTGTATGCACAACCTAAGTGCGGGTAATGATAGAGCTATTCCTTAGTTAAAGTGGGTTGTACAGACCAACTAGTGGTTTGTACAACCTACTTAGTGACAAGTCCATGTAAACTATAAGAATGTTTGTACAAACTATGATGACTTCAGTTCGTAGAAAATGAAAAGAAAAATGAAAGAAAAGAAGGGAGAAGGGGAATTTAGGTCCAAAATGCTTTTTGATGTGCCTTACCCTCAAGGCACTTTAATGATAAAAATATCCTCTAATATGTAAGGGAAAATGCAAAAGTCAAGTCACAAATCCTTCTTTTTTACCTTGAATCTTTGGTTTGATAGTTAGCTGTTTGATTTTTTTTTTTTTTTTTATGTTAATGAGGTTGTTAAGATGGTTGAAAAGTGATTTTGGCAAAGTTCGATTAAAGAAAATTAAGCCTCATTTTCGTTCTCTCAGTGGTAGGTATTTATAAAAGTGAGGAGGGTATAACCTGAGCCATTGAACCTAAGCCAAATGGCTCAGGTTACACTCAATCCTTGACCTCCAATAAACAAGATTAAAGAATCTTCTAGAAGTTAGAGTTTTCAAGTTGTTTGTAAAGTCCATAGGTGGTTGTACACCTATTTAAGAGTCAAAGGTCAATTATTATATAAGCTTCTTTTTGTTAGGGTTTAGGGCTTAGTTGTATAGCCAAGTGAATTATTTGGACGACTAAGTGAGTCAGTTGTATAGATAATAGGAGGTTGTTCTTTAAGGTACTAGGTTGGCTTGATTTGAATGATGTGTTTGGTTTTAGTTTGATTTAAGGTTTCTTTCAAGCTTTTTTCCTTTATTTTGTAATATTTATTCCTTTATTTTGTAATATTTCTCTCACATTCTTCAAGGGTAATTTTGATAGTTTCTCATTAATGGTCTTGCATCCTAAGGCCCAAAATATAATGCTCACATAATTGCTAAGGATTGATGTTATAATATTGAAATCTTTGATTCAATTCTTAATATATAGTTTTTTTTTTATTATTTTAGGTACAATTCTCCATCTTATATATAAAGCACTAGAAGTATAGACCTAACAAAAATAAGGCATTGAACCATTTGATCCAAAAATTAAAAGAACTCTCAAGGTTGGTAGAAGAAGGCAAAGATTAAAAGGCCATTATAGGGTGAATAACATCAGTAATGGCAAACAATAATGAGAATAAGTAGGCTATAATTGACTATGTTATACCCTTGCTAGATGAACCATAGCCTAGTGTTAAAAGACTAGTTGTAAATGCTAACAATTTTGAGATCAAACTAGTGATTTTCCAAATGGTTCAAAATAATCAATTTAAAGGACAATCACATGAGAGTCCACATATTCATAAGACCACATTTTTTTAAATATATGATACATTCAAGCATAATGGATCCCTGAAGATGTTGTCATGTTGAGGCTCTTTTCCTCTACCATCTTATTTATTGGCCCTAGGCACGAAAAAGGGGGGGAGGGGGAGGGTTGAATTGGTGTTTAAAAAAAATTAAAGTGAGGGATAAAGAAAAAGAAGAAAAGAGACACAAAGATTTATAGTGGTTTTGGTATTAATCAACCCTATTTCCACTCCCCAATTCTCTGCACTTGAGAGTTTTGCTCACTCAAAATGGTGTTTCCAAGCTCATACCTAACTTTTGCACTTTGTATTTTCAAGGCTCACACAACAACCTTTCTTACAAGTGTTTTCTAAGGCTAACACTAAAACCTCTCTCAAGTGTTTTCACAGGCTCACACTAAACCTTTCTCAAGTGTTTTCACAAGCTCATACTAAACCTTTCTCAAATGTTTTCACAGGCTCACACTGAAACCTATTACAATTGGTGTTTAATGCTCACACCAAATAATCACTTAATGCATAAAGAAGAATGAAATATGAGTAGCAAATTTCAAAGAGTTTTGTTACAAGTTAATGAATTCTCTTTCATTTCCATATGCTTGATGGAGTATTTATAGCTCATACTGACCAAAGAGACATTACACTATGTAACTCATTAATTCTTTAAGACATGCTAGGCAGATTCTGCATTAATTACATGATAGGCAGGAGCCGCAATCGCTACTGAGGATTGGAGGTCGCGACATTCAAATTTCCATAGGGAGCCAAAAATTATGGCGAAAAATCCCATTTGTGTCTAATGGCTAGTCCACGTGTCATCTCCTCATTGGTCCATCAAGAAAATATAATTGTTGTTTTCTAACTACCCATAAAAGTTGCTATCACGATTAATCTTTATACATGGCATGACTTAAGATGTGAATTCTTTTAAATGCGAATTCGTCTGCGACTTGACGCTTTCATCTTTGGATGAGTTGCGACAGCGATGATGCCCGTGAATTCATTTGGCTTAGTTTCACCCTATTCTTGAGCTAAGTCACGATCATAAATTAGAAGTTATTAACCGCGAATTTGGATGAACTTTGTCTTTTTAAAGATTATGAACTCCATCCAATTTCCAATTGAAAATATAATTTAATTCTGCAAAACAACACTTAATGGAAACATTAGGATTGATCAATCTCTTTTGTCAAGATCAAAAGAGGTCCAAAACTTAGGATTAACCATCCTAGTCCAACATTATTTGTTTACAACTTGCAAGGCGAGGACTTATGGTGAACTACCCTATTGCTTTTTTAAGATCTCGCTACTCTCACCTTAGAAGTGAACACAATTATCTACCACCATATGGTGTAGCATGCTATAGTGAGAAACGAGACTCTTTTTTCTATAAACCTTGCCATTTGCTCTGCTCTTAGTTTTTTAAAATATTTAGCTTTTTCAAATTTCAAGAAATTGTTGATTATTACTATAATATATTTATAAACTTTAATAAACATTGATTTCACCTTTCTAATGACATCAATGCCCCATGTTACAAATGACCATAGTGAGATCAAGTTCTACAATTTCATAAGCAACGAGTGGTTAAGACTTCCATAGAATTGACATTTATGGCAAACTTTCATAAGCTTGATACAATCTTACTCCATAGTGGTCTAAAAATACCCCAGTCTTAGAATCTTCCTAGTTATGGTCACCCAATTCATATATGGACCTTATACTCCTACATACTCCTCCTCTATGACCTTTCTAGCCTCTTTTTTTGCTAAGTATCTTAGGTAAACTCCATTAGGCATTTTTTTGCAAATCATTGCTTTATGAAAGGTACACTATAACTTAGTATTCCAAGGGCATCCCTATCTTTCTTCTTTGCATCTTTGTGGTATACTCTATCTTTCAAATACCTTTAAATGTCATAATACCATAGCTTGTCATCCTTTGACATTTGCATCACTCTTTTGCCCATATGGTAGGTCACTATTAACTTGGTCGTAATCAATGCTTCATTGGTATTTGCTTTAGTCCATCCCAAATGGAAACCAAAGTTGCTAAGGCATTTGCCATCATATTCTCTTCTCGTGGAATATGACAAAATATGATTCTTTGAAAGTTTTAAGCTAAAACTTTTATATGCTTCAAGTACAGCTTCAACTATTCCTTCTTTGATTCCTATTAGTCATTAACTTGAGAGATTACCAACACAGAGTCATCGAATACCTCAAATACCTTAACTCCCATCATAATCAACAATTCAAGCTCAATGGTATATACCTCATATTTTGTTGTATTATTTATTACTCTAAACAAAAGCTTCCTAGCCATTGGTAACAACTCTACTCAAGCGAGATGAGGATTACCCTAACTCTTTGCTTCTTTTCTATATATTGATCTATCAAATACATTTTCCATCCATAGGCTTTTATTGCCCTTAAGTTTTCATTAGGAATTGAAGCAACTTGCACTCCCTTTATGTGACCGATTGTTGTGCTAAGTATTCAGTGATCGCTCTGCCTTTAATCACTTTTATGTCACATACTTGATGTTAAATTCTATTAGGAAGATCAAACATTTTGTAATTTTTTTTTACCAAAGATGGTGCCTTATACAAATATTTTGGGGACAACCTCTACTAAGTATGACTAAAAGTAATGTCACAACTTCATAATAGCCCATACTATAGCCAAACACATCTTCTCAACCTAGTTGTATTTTTCTTTATAAGTCAGAAACTTCGTACTTAGATAATATATGATATGTTCATTCCTTATGTTGTCTTTTTGTGCTAACATTGCCCCCACAGAACCAACTTCAACTATCAAGTACAAAATTAAAAATAGCTAGGCTTTGGTAGCTTTAGCATTAGTGGATTTAACAAGTATTGTTTGATTTTCTTAAAGGCATCCTAGCATTTATCATTCCAAACTATAGGTTGATCCTTTCTCAAAAGCTTAAAGATAGGCTCACAAATCAAGGTCAACCTTGCAATAAACCTAATGCATTCAGCCAAGGCAAGTTTAATAAGGATCCATTACAACTTTAAGGCCCAATTATAAAAGGAAGGCTAAAGAAGTCTAAAGATACACTTGGGGCTTTCATATAAGGAAGGATATGGAAATAATTGGCCCAAACAGACCAAGGATTGCATGAAGCCTAAATGCATGAAATGGGAGCTTGGACTTTTCAAATGGAGTGATTAATTTAATTCAATGAAGCTCAATTGATAGAGAGGACCAAAGCCCAACACCATTCGACCATAGAATGGAATTGAGCCCAAAATATGAAGACAAGCACAAATGTTAAAGATTCATGCTAGATTTTCTTAGTTGGCATTGCCTTCCTATTGCCATAAGGAATTCTCCTCATCGGTAGAATATCATGTTGCTTTTATTTAGGATTTTGTAGTTAGTTATTTATTTGTATAAGGAACTTGGAAATAAGGTGTTTTAATGCTAGAAATTGGTTAGGCCAAATCATGGCAACTAATAGGACTATTTATTTTTAATCTTTATGCGAGAGTGAGATTAATTCTTCTAATATATTTAGGAGTTGTAAATTCAGCAAGAACATGTAAGGCTAAATTAGAGAGGGCATTTTAGGGTTTTCCTAACATTTGTGAAGGGTATTTAAGCCCCTATTTGGTTATTAATAAGAGAACAAATGATTTTTACTTAAACTTTGTGAGATTGATTCTTTTCTTGAGTTTTTGAGTGGATTTGGTGAGATTGTTGAGTGGGCTTGACAATTTTACAAAATTAGTTTAATCTAGGTCATGAATTAATTGGTTAATTTAGGATTGAGATTAACACAACTTAAATCATATATTCCAGGTTGTTAAAAATAAGTTTTCTAGAGATCTAGTTTAGATTTAAGGATTTATCTTATTCTTGATATTTGAGTTATACTTATGAGTTGTGTTCATCTAATGAGTAAGAAACTAATTTCACCTTATTTGTTTTAGATTGGCATCAGAGTGAAGGTTATTCAAGATCAAAAGGTACTACTCTTGTATTGTTCTTCATTGTTTGTTTGTGTTATTGTTCTTCATTCAAATCGCATTATGCGTCTTCTTCTTATTTCGATTCCATTAAGTTTCTTGTGTTCTATTCTATTTTTTCTTTATTTTCTTCTATCAAATTCATTTCTCTTATCATATTTAATCTGTCTTTGATGTTAGAATTCCATTATGGTTAATTTGCATTAAAAAAACAAAAAAAAAACTTTTAAATTGCAAATTAGCACTCTATCATTATCAATTCAGTTTCATCTTGTTCCTTTGTGTTACATTCTATTTTCTTTGATTTCCATCATTGAAATAGTGTGATTTACCATAAAAAAATGTTCTTACATCATTAAAATCCAATTGGAACAAAATGCTATTCAAAATTCCCTTAAAATAAGGAAATTGCAATTTAAGCCATTCTAGCACCAATTTTATTATACTTGTTCAATTGAGTTCCAATCTATTTTTTTTCACTTTAAAATATTATATTGGCTTGATTTATCATTCCATATCAAATTTCATCAAAAAATTTTTAAAAAATCACATACTTTTGCAAAATTTCCTTAAATTAAAAAACTTTGTAAAATAAGTTTGTTTCCTTGTTCTAGCTAGATTTCTATGTTTCTTTCAATTTAAATTCATTTATCTTTATGGATTAACCTTTCTTGTGTCCCTAATTGTAGATTTGAAGTGTTTGATTCAAGAAATTCCATGAAATTTGGAAGTTTACCAAAATTTTCTTAAAATAAGGAAACTTGAATTTTACTTGTTTCTTGCAATTCCTTCATCCTTTTGTATTCCAATTTGTTTATTTTTGTTGTTAATCACTTATTTGGTGTTTCCTAGTATCTAGGATGAAATTATCCAAAATTCAAACAATGGCAAAATTACCAAAATGCCCCTCAAATTCCCAAAATCAACTCATTTGTGTTTCTTATATTTTGAGAGTTGTTCTTTGTAATTTGTGCAATTTCAGTTATATTTTATCTTCCAAAGTTATAAAAAAAGAAAAAAAAATTTTAAAAAAAGAAAACAACAAAAGAAAAGAAAATGAAAGAAAAGAAGCTAAAGGTTGCACACTTATTATTTGAAGCCGAAAACTAAAAGCCTCTTTGAATCATTCTGTCTAAACTTAATTTCATCATATTTGTTATTCAAAACACTACTTATCAACTTTAGCTACCTTTAAATTCTTAAATTTTTATTAGCACTTTAGTTATTTATTTGCTTGCAACTAGATTGTGTTACTTTCTTTTCTTTATTTTCTAAATGTTTGGGATCAGTTTATGCTCGTTTTGTGTTCTATTTGAGCTTGTCTTAACATAAAGTACCTTAGTCTTTAAAGAACTTAAAGAAAAGAATATTGAGTGGTAAAAGGCAAGAGTATGTAAGCTCATTAAATGGTAAAAGCCAAATTGAGTGTGAGTGCCATAAATTAAGTGTAAACACATAAAGGAGTGTTTGTCAGGATATTCTTTTGTAATTTTTTACTAACCATGGTAGAACCTAAAGATGACCTAGAATGGAAGTTATTTGTGTAAGTTATACAAGATACTATGACCCTTATGCAACAAGAGTTTAAATAGGTGAAAGAACAACTTGGGAGTAATCAAAATACCTCTAATTCCAATAGTACACACACCCATTCAACACAACCAAGGTGTGGTAGATTCATCAATGATGAGGAGGAAGGTCATTAACATGAAGAATGTTCCTAAAGATCAAGCAATCAATATGGCAATCTAAGTGGCATTAAGCTAAAAATGGCAAAGGTGATCTCAAGTCTTATTGATCATGGGAAAATAAAGTAGCCTTTATATTTGATTGTAAAAATTATAGTGAGGAAAAGAAAGTTAAGCTTGTAGTTATAGTGTTTATAGATTATGCTATTATATTATGGGATCAAATCATGTACACTAGAAAAAGATGTAAGGATAGTCCAATTAGTACTTAAGAAGAGATGAAAAGAGCCATGAGAAAATGTTTTGTACCTAGTCATTATTATAGGGATTTGCATAATAGATTGCAAAGAATAGTGCAAGGGGGAAAAGGCATGGAAGAATATTACCAAGAGTTATAGGTAACTTTGATTAGGGTTGAAATTAAGGAGACCATAAAGCAAACTACGATTAGATTTCTTGTCGGACTCAATAAAGAAATTGCTAATCAAGTGGAGATGTACCCATACGTTGATTTGGAAGATTTGTACCACAATGTTATCAAGGTGGAAAAACAACTAAAGGGTAAGTCATCTAAGCCTAATTTCAATTCAGTTTCTTGGACAAACAAGTTTAAAAGTGGTGATACTCTCAATATGATGTCCAAGGCTGAACCACCTAAAAGGGAAGGAGGGAAGCCTAATTTTCCTATTAGGGTCGAACCTAATAAGCCCAATAAGAGTAGCTCAATTATTTGTTTTTAATGTTAAGGAAGAGAGCATGTTGCACGAGATTACCCCAATAAAAGAACAATGGTTTTGAGAGATGATGAGATTACTAGTGAAGATGAAGATGGAGAAGAAACTGATCCTAAAATGCCACCACTGAAAGATGCTAGTGATGTTGATGAAGAAGACCCCAATGCGGTAACAAGTGAAGATGAAGATGGAGAAGAAACTGATCCTAAAATGCCACCACTGAAAGATGCTAGTGATGTTGATGAAGAAGACCCCAATACGGTAACAAGTGAAGATATTTTTGTGGCTAAATGATTTTAAATGCCCAAATAAACATGCATGTGTAAAAGGAAAATATATTTCATGTAAGATGTAGAAAAAATGGCAACCTATGTCTTATTCTAATTGATGGTAGTGGTTGCGCTAATGCAACTAATACTTATCAAGTTGAAAAGATGAAATTGCCAACTTTTAAAAATTATAAACCATATCATTTGCAATGCCTAAATGAATATGATGTAATTGAAGTTACAAAGCAAGTTAAGATAGCATTTTCAATAGGCAAGTATAAGGATGAGGTGTTATGTGATGTTATTCCTATGCAAGCCAATCACATGCTTTTGGGCCACCCTTGGCAATATGATAGATAGGAGGGCAAAGCATGGTGGTTTTGTAAATACTTATGAGTCTGACTTTCATGGTCAACATGTTGTATTATCTTCTTTGTCTCCTTAGCAAATTCATAAGGATCAAAAAATTTTAAGAGAGAGAACGTATGCATAAATTAAAAAAATAATTAACATGGTAAAAGTAGAGTTATGAGAAAACTCAAGAGGAGCATGAGATGAGAGTGGAAGAAAGTAGAGAAAAGAGAGGATGCCTAAAAGAAAAGGGAGAGGCATGCAAAAGGAGAGGGTGTGAAAAGTGCTTTTCATGCAAAAGAGAGGGATGTGAGGAAAGCCTTGCTAGCCAAAACACCCATGGTTATGCTATTGTACAAAGATTTACAACTAACATGTTTTTTTTAGTGATGATCTACCCAATTTTCTTCCTAGTAGTTTTGTTTCTCCATTACATGAATTTGTAGATTTGTTTCCTGAAGATGTGCTAAAAGGATTACCACCTTTAAGGGGTATTAAACACCACATTGATTTCATCCCGGACTCTCAAATTCCTAATATACTAGCTTATAGAAGTAATCCTAAGGAGACAAATGAGCTTTAAAGGCAAGTAAAAGTGCTAATGGAAAAAGGATTAGTAAGGGAGAGTATGAGTCCATGTGTTATTCCTATTTTGCTTATACGTAAAAAGGATAAATCAAGACGCATATGTATAGATTGTAGGGTAATTAATAAGACTACCATTAAATATAGGTATCCAATTCCTAGGTTAGATGACATGCTAGATGAATTGCATGGTGCATACATGTTTTAAAAATTTGATTTAAAGAGTGGATATCATCAAATTCATGTGCGTGAGGGGGATGAGTGGAAAATAACTTTTAAAACTAAATATGATTTCTTTGAATTGTTAGTGATGCCTTTTGGGATAACTAATGCCTTAGTACTTTTATGAGATTGATGAATTACGTGTTGCGTGCATATTTAGGAAAATTCATAGTTGTTCATTTTTATGACATTCTTATATATTTTAGATCTTTAGAAGAGCATTTGGAGCATGTTAAGTTGGTTTTTGATGTTTTACGGAAGGAAAAATTGTATGTTAACTTTAAAAAGTGTTCTTTTTGTACTAGTAGACTAGTTTTCTAAGGATTTATGGTAAGCAAAGATGGAATGGAAGTTGATGAAGAGAAGGTAAGTGTTATTTCCTCTTGGCCAAAACCTACTACCATAAATGAGGTAAGATCTTTTCATGATTTGGTTAATTTTTATAGAAGATTTGTTAAGTATTTTAGCACAATTGTAGCACCCCTAATAGAAATTGTAAGGAAAATTGTTAGTTTTCAGTAGGGGGAGGTGCAACAAAAGGCTTTTGATTTGTTAAAATCTAAATTAACTAATGCACCATTGTTAGCTTTGACTAATTTTGCTAATACTTTTGAAATTGAGTGTGATGCTCCAAGTTTGGGCATTAGAGTTTTTTTTATGCAAGAAGGAAGGCCAATTGCTTACTTTAGTGAAAAACTTAGTGGGCTTACTCTTAACTAGCCAACCTATGATAAAGAGATGTAAACATCAGTTAAGGCCTTACAAACATGGCAACATTATCTTTGGTCCAAATAATTTGTTATCTATATAGATCATGAGTCTTTGAAATACCTTAAGGGACAATAAAAGCTAAATAAAAGACATGCTAAATGGTGTGAATTCATAAAGTCTTTTCCATACAAAATAAGGTATAAATAAGGTAAGGATAATATAGTGGTCGATGAACTATGTAGAAGGTATGTTTTTCTTACTCTTTTAGATTCTAAATTGCTTGGTTTTGAATACATTCAAGACTTGCATGTTGATGATGTTGAATTCAGCCAATACTATCAAAATTGTGAGAAAATCGCTTTCGAGAAGTATTATAGGCATGATGGATTTATATTTAGAGATAATAAACTTTGTGTGCCTAAATATTATTTACGTGAATTGCTAGTTAGGGAAGCCCATAGGGCTAGGCTTATGGGGCACTTTGGCATGCAAAAAACCTTAGATGTATTGCATGAACACTTATATTAGCCTAATATGCAAATTGATGTACAAAAAGTTTTTGGTAGACGACACATGTAAACAAGTTAAGCCTAAATTGAAAATGCATGGATTATATGCCTTTCCCTGTACCTAATACCTTGGATTGACATTTTAATGGATTTTGTTTTAGGTTTACCTAGGTGAAAACATGGTAATGATTATATTTTTATAGTTGTTAATAAGTTCTCTAAAATGGTACACTTTACTGCATGTCACAAAACTGATGATGTCATTAATATTGCAAATTTGTTTTTTGAAGAAATTGTGAGATTACATGGTATGCCTAGAACTATTGTTAAAGATAGGGATACAAAGTTTTTTAGTTTCTTTTGGAAAACATTATGAAGTAGATTAGGAACTAAATTATTATTTCTACTTCTTCTCATCCACAATCTGATGGTCAAACAGAAGCTGTTAATAGAACTTTATGGCAACTTTTAAGAGTTTTAATTTAAAAGAACTCAAAATCTTAGGAGGATTGTTTAACATATATAAAGTTTGCATATAATAGGAGTATGAATTCATCTATCCATTACTGCCTTTTTGAAATTATTTATGGGTTTGTACCATTAAGTCCATTAGATCTTCCCCCTATACCTATAAATATGTGCGTGGACTTAAAAGGAAAAAAGAAATATGATTATGTTAAATAACTACATGAGAAGGTGCATTTGAACAGATAAAATAAGAATGAATAAGTAGATAGAAACATAAATAGGGGTAGCATTAGAATTTGTATTTGAACTAAGAGATTGGATTTGGGTACACTTTAGGAAAGAAAGATTTCATAATCTTTGGAAAAATATACTTTAAAAAAAGATTTATTTAGGAAAGAAAGATTTCATAATCTTTACAAAAGTAAGTTGAACCTTTTTAGGTTTTATAGAGCGTTAATGATAATGCTTCCAAATTAGACTTGCTTGGTGATTACAGTATTAGTGCTACTTCTAATATTGTTATTTATCTCCTTTTGATTTGGATATTCGGCCAAGGCAAGTCCAACAAGGATCCATTACAACTTCAAGGCCTAATTACAAAAGGAAGGCTAAAGAAGTTTAAAGATGCACTTAGAGCTTTTATACAAGGAATGATATGGACATAATTGGCCTAAACAAATAAAGGATTGCATGAAGCCCAAATGCATAAAGATGGGAGCTTGGACTCTTCAAATGGAGTGTTTAATTTAATCTAATGAAGCCAACTGATGGAAAGGACCAAAGCCTAACACCACTTGGCCATAACATAGAATTGAGCCCAAAATGTGAGGACAAGCCCAAATGTTGAAGATCTATGCTAGATTTGCTTAGTTGGCATTAGTTGGCATCGTCTTCCTATTGCCAAAAGGAATTCTCCTCATTGGCAGAATATCATGTTGCTTTTAATTAGGATTCTTTAGTTAGTTATTTAGTTGTGTAAGGAACCTTAAAATAAGGTGTTTTAATGCTAGAAATTCATGAGACCATATCATGGCAACCAATAAGATTATTTGCTTTTAGTCTTTATGTGAGAGTGAGATTAGTTCTTCTAATAGGTTTAGGAGTTGTAAATTTAGCCATAACATGTAAGGCTAAATCAGAGAGGGTTTTTTAGTGTTTTCTTAAACTTTTTAGGGTTTTTTAGAAGGGTATTTAAGCTGTTATTTGGTTATTAATAAAAAAAAATATGATTTTTACTTAAACTTTGTGAGATTGATTCTCTTCTTGAGTTCTTGAGTGGACTTGGTGAGATTTTTGAGTGAGCTTGATAATTTTACAAAATTAGTTTATTCGAGGTCTTGAATTACTTGGTTAATTGAGGATTGAGATTAACACAACTTAAATTATATATTTCAATTTACTAGAAACAAGTTTTTTTTTAGACCTAGTTTAGATCTAATAATTTATCTTCTTCTTGATCTTTGAATCAAACTCAAGACTTGTGTTCATCAAATGGGTAAGAAGCTAATTCCACATCGTTTGTACTGAATCCAGCTAATGTATTGGACATGTCCTAAAAATTCATAGATGTCCATCACTATCTTAGATGGTGGTATTTCCTTGATGGCCTTATAAACATTCTCAAGCTAACTTGAACACACACTTCTTCAGGTTCAATCTTAGGTTATATTTACAAAATTTTTTAGAGCTTCAAAGTGACTTTCATGAGTATCAGACATTATTATCATGTCATCGACATAGACTTCTACCTTTTTGTGTATCAAGTCATGGAGATATATATATATATATATATATATATATATATATATATATATATGTATGTAGATATATGTATATATGTATATATATAAATACATATGTATGTAGATATATGCGTGTGTGTACACATATATATATGTATATGTGTGTATGTGTGTGTGTGTCTACACACACACACATATACACATATATGTGACATACACACACACACACACACACACACATATACACATATATGTGACATATATGTGTATATGTGTGTGTGCGTGTGTATATATATATATATATATTTGTTTATTTATTTATATATATGTATGTATACATATGTGTGTGTGTGTGTGCACACACACACACATATATACATGTATATACATATATATGTGTATATGTGTATATATAAATACATACATGCATATATATATATATATATATATATATAATTTAACACATGTATGAATATTGTTATGGTTATGGCTAAGCAAGACGCCATCTCCTTAGACATCAACAAAAGCCACTGCCCTCTTAGTATTTCATAGATGGGAAACTTAAATCAAAGCTATTTTGACTAGAAATGGAAGAAGAATAAGCAACAATATTTGCAAAATTTTGGGCAAAAGAGGTTTTAGAAACTCATACTTTTTTATTTTAAATATGCAGTATCTATTAGTAAGTGTTTTATGCCTTCTCATGCAAACTAAAGTCTCCTTATATAGAAGGAGAAAAAGGAAACATACACCTTTATCTTACAGTTATCTAAAGCATAAAGCATATACGTTATTATATTTTATAGTTGTTCCTCACTTATTGATAGGCTCATGTGAGGGTAACATATTAATATTTATGTAGTCCAAGTCATCACTGTCAATAAACTTATTCTTAGGAGTCTTTATTATGTCGTGCTTGAGATAGTAATCATACACTTCGCAAGGGTCTTAGAAATATGGATTAGGTATGTAGCCTTTTGTTATCAAATCATTCCAGAGACATTGGGGTATTGGTGACTCACTCCACCTATTTTTATCTTTTAAAAGACCTCAGTGATATCTAACTGACAGAGTATCCCAAGGAGCATTTTCTGCTAAAGTGGGCCATATTTCTTTTTGAATCATTTTATTCTATCCACACATATGCCTTTTGAAATCTCTAAATTGCTCATGGCAGTCTAGAGCATTAATTTTAAGAGAAAATTGATTTTCCTTGTAAAGAAGGAAATAGGCCATAGGACATAATGAAGTCCTTAAAGCTCCAACTAAGGATGATGAATAGTATATACTACCTTTTTATTGTAAGTTCTCTGTGGTTCACAATATTGGTACTTAGTTTAAGATAAAGCAATCCATATGTTTAGGGATTGGAACCTTTCTAAAAAGATAGCTAGAATAGGATTCTTCTTTGAACCATTTTGAACTTCTGATAAATATGGACATAAATGATAAGGATGAATTTTTATAGCTATGGTATATAAATGACAAAATTACCACAAAAAAGTCGAAAGCTCTTATGGCCATGTCCATGATCCTTCATTAGTAGTTGAAAAGTCTAGAAAATTATAAACTTTGAGGAATGGATATTATGGATGAAATCTAAAGATGTCAAGGAATATAGGTCCATAAAGTCTTAACAACAATAACTAGTAGACAAATATTTGTTGTTTTACTATTTAAGAAATTTTTGTGTAAGTGCTAGGAATTTAAACTTCTAGAGGAACTCTAGTTTTCAAGTAAGGTTGAGGAGTGTGGAGGATGAAGCTGAGAATGCCATGCAGACCAAAGGAAAAATCTTTTTTTATGGATTAAGGAGATTGTTGGAGGTTTAGATAGAAAATTAGGGATGAGATTCTTATCTCCCTTTATATGTTCAACTTTAAAGTTATATTTGTTGAACCAATCCTTCCAACGAAGTAGTTATGGGTGTGGCACATTCTTGCCCTTGAATTCAAACATCTTTGGAAAAGAAGAATAGTCCTTAAGGACCATGAATTGGTGTCCAATCATATGGAATTCAAACTTTTTGATGCCATTTTTTATTGCTAAAATTTCTTTGAAAGTTGAATGGTAATAGCTTTTAGAATCCTTCAATTTTTCACTAGCTTGTTCATAGATTCTCTTTTGATTGTCTTTTCCTTTAAGGAGTACTGCACCCCAGTAGTGATAACTTACATAAGTATGCAGTATTCTAATATATAGTGGTCGTAAATTCTGCGTCTCAACTTTTAAGATTCTTACAGCTTCTATTTGACTAGTGTTCCACACAGGAGGGTTCTTTTTCAACATTGGTCTTAATGGACTTGCTTTCCTTGTGAAGTGGGGAACAAAGTCTCATAAATAATTTATAATTCTTAAAATTTCTTGAATCTATTTTTGACTGAGATGTTGTCTAAAGACTTTAATAACTTAGGTCCAATGTGTGGTCTCGACTTAAGTTGACCATCTTATAACATCATTCTCAGAAAATTCTATCTCTTCTTTTGCAACATGCATTTTTATAGAAGATAGCATGACTCCAAACTTATTTGTCAACTCCATGAATTGAGATAGGATTATCTAGTAAGAGTCCTTATCCTTTAAGAAGAGCAACACATCATCAATGTAAATCAAGGTATTGTGAATGATAGACTCATATATCTTTATCATTACCTTTTAGAATAATGATGGAGAAACTTTAAGACCAAATGGCATGATTATCTACTGATAATGCCAGTTAGGAATTCAAAAAGTTACTTTTGGATGATATTCTAGTCTAATTCCTAATTATCAAAATCATGCTTTTAGTTCAAATTTTGAAAAATATTTTCCTTATGACAAATGAACAAACTATAAGGAAATCAAAGGGATATAGAATTTATCATCCTTTAAAAAATGATTTAAAGGTTGATAATCAATCACAAACCATTTTTTCCATAAATCTGTTCAGATCTTTTGTTCATATAAAAGGCCTAGCAAGCCTAGTCTGATTTTGTAGGTTTAATAATTTATTGGGTCAGTAGTTGAGAACATTCTTAATAAGCCAGAGCTAGATTATCAGGGCTCATTCCTAGATGGGTGGCTTTTATTGCATTCATTTTGAAAGGTAAGGTTATGAAGAAATTTGGGTTAGTCCATAATGGGCTTGGATGTTTTTAAAGGAATTTTGTGTAGGGATAGCACAATAATGGGTTTGAAGATCTTGTTGGATATTTGAGAATACTAGAGATATTTGAACTAAAAGTGTTTAGGCCATGAATAATGAGTTGACTGTGGTGTAGGGCTAGAAGTAGTTTTTGAACTTGAGTCATTTTGAGAATACCCTAAGTTTAACAAGCTTCGAATAAAGAGCAAATCTAACAACTAAGTCTTTATCTAAAGGAGCCTAGATAAGAAATATGGTATGGATTTGATAGCTTGGAAATAACTAAATAGTAATAGGCTTCACAGTGATTAGGCTTCTATGAAAGACTTCTGCATTTGTAGCTTGAAATACTTCTTATGAGGTTTTTAAAATCCTAAAGGAAGAACTTTTGGATTAAGCATTGATAAATGTGTTATGGTGTCTATCAATGCTATTACCTTTATTGGCTTTGAAAATTTTTATGGTAGGATATGAATAAATGCCAAAGGGATAAGATGTGTTTCCTCGACTTCTAATTGTTCTACAAACTCCAAAGGATAGTTAGATAGAGGAATCATAACTCTACATAGTGGCGTTAAATTAATGAAATGAAAAAGCCATCAAACTCTTGTTCTTTGTCCAAGGATGAATAATTTTAGATGGCAAAAATAGTATTTGGTGAAGTTTCTTCATCCATAAAGAACAAGGACTCTATATCTACATCTTTTAAGTCCATTGCTATAGATATCTAGATTTGTTGCAACATTTTGGCTGCTTGTCTAGGTTTGTTAAGACAATTTTTTACAAAATGCCCCTTTTTTCCATATAGATTTATTTGTCTGATATTTTCTTTCCTATGTATTTCTTCTTTTTGAAGAATCTCCATTTCTTATTTGAGGATGACCTTGATCCTTTCAGCTTGCAATAATGCTTTTTGTTCTTTGAGGGATAATAACAATCTTTTGAATTGTCATTGCATTTGATAAGCAAATATGGCCTTTTACACAATCTCTTTAAAATAATGATATTTTTGTCTGCTCAACATTTGATTGATGACCTTTCTTTGATCATATTATCTTTTTAATCATTGTATCATCAGCTGGTACATTTCTCTAAAAGATAGATCATTAACTGATTTTATCCTTTTGTTGGATGATATATTGCATTGATTAAGCTAACATGTCAAGAAGAGTAGTGATGAAGGCTTGTTTTAAATATGGATTTACCCAACCATTCAATTTATAGTACCTTATTGACATTTTTTTATAATAAAGGTCTAGATCCTTTTTCAGCAATGAGCAACACTTCATGTTGAAAAACTCTTTTCAAGTTACATTATTGTAGTCTCAAGACTTTCCAACAAACTCAATTTAAAAACTCCTTAAGAATTCTAAAGCTCCTAGACATTTCATAAATCGTAATTTTGTATACCTATCACAAGCCATTTACCAATCCTACATTTTTCTCATCAATCTCGTAACAAACTCTCTTAACACAAAACGAAGAGTAACATTTGACTTTTCATTTGAGTATCTATCCAGGCTCTGAATTCATGGAATCTGTCTCTATAACCATCAAAACTAGTATCATCCAACGTGAACCTAGGTCAACCAAAAGGAGTATAATGTCTTAAAGGTGAGAGGATCAATAGTGTAGGCAAGATCATTTATGGATCCTTCTATTCGAGGCTCAGCTATAAACTGAGAAATAACTTTTTATTCTTCTTCTTCTTTAGATGATCCAATTTCATCTTCTTCATACATGTATAAATATGGGTTGCATTTCTAAAACCTCTCTTGCCTGAAGCTTTACAAATACTATTGTTTCTTATTCTTCTATCTCTAATAAAAAATGGCTTTGATTTTAATTTTTATGTATGAAATACTAAAAGGGTAATGGCTTTTATTGATGTCTAAGGAGATGATGTCTTATTTAGCTATAGCCATAACTGCATTCATACATGTGGTAATTTGGTATTAGACCATAATGATTGTTCATTTTTGAAAATGGTGCGTAGTATGTAGAAGTAATAGCTGAAGGCATCCATTATAACCATGGAAACACCAACACTTGCAAACACTTCTTACTCACAAACTACACCATTTATACTTTTAACAGTTATTACTCCGCCTATACCCATCATTAGAAGATCTTCATCTTTTCAAATAGAAT
This sequence comes from Omphalea diandra, assembly GCA_949677035.1. Classification (NCBI taxonomy): domain Eukaryota; kingdom Viridiplantae; phylum Streptophyta; class Magnoliopsida; order Malpighiales; family Euphorbiaceae; genus Omphalea; species Omphalea diandra. The sequence continues at coordinate 13,968 of CATIWR010266080.1, read as the reverse complement.
ACTTATATGAGCTAAACTATGTCCTAAATAACCAAAAAATACAAGACACCAACATTCTTTTTCTTCACCCTTATGATGGTTTTCAAAAAAAAAAAAGTTTATTAACTCATTCCATTAGAACTTTGATTAAGCAATCTCTAAAAGCCATCAAAGAATATGTTCAATCCTCTAGCATTGATCAGTGCTCTATTCAAGCTATTGGCCATAATTTATACATCAATGGATTCCTCAGCGTTATACCCACATCCATTTTGGTTCTATAAGATTGGCAGTCAGTTATCATGCAGAAAAGGCTTCCTCATTTTTGCTAGAATTGCTTTGTTTGATAATCAGTACTTACAATACCAGCATGCTATCATAGGAATTGTGGAGACCTCATTAAATGTTGGCTCTGTCATGTTTATAGTCTACCCCAATTTCAACCTGTCCTTTAAAGATTCTCATATACTAAGTGTTTTAAAAGTACATATACAGATCATTGGTGCCCCTCAAGTGGCTATAGCTACAGAGCTACTCTTCACTACCAAATGATCTATATAATCCAAAATCATGCAATTGATCTTTCTCTTCCTCATGAAAATGATGTTTTGCTCATAGTTGTTAATACTCAAAATGATCCTACATGCATCCATATTCCTAGACATATTACTAGTAATGAACTTCTCCAATCACTTTTAGAGAAATGGATTACTAGCTATGAGAAAATGCATGAGAATATGCAATATGTTCAATCTACTAAACCAGTCTACTACAGGAGAGCAGATGAAACTCTAAAGACAAGGTTTGAAAAGTTCTCTTCACTCTCATCTTCAAGTTTAATGATCTTCTCCACTATGTTCATGATGAGTCCTTATGAATCAAAAGAAGACGTGCCTATATTTTTAAGGCACATGGAACTCTTATCTATGCCTTTAAAAGAAAAGGACATTATTTCTTTGATACTTGCTGTTATCTAGACTGTCTCTTTGATTGGAAAGAGGATGATCATTCAAAATGATCCAGAAGAAAAAGAAAAAAGGAAGGTATATTGAAGTAGATCTAAACAGAATATATGGAGGTAGTGACCCATCTGTTGGCCTACTTGGAGAACCATCAGGCAAGTACGACAACTATGTCCTATATGATCTAAGTTTTATTACTTCTTTACCACCCACATATCCCTCTTTACCATTACCTCCAACACCACCTAAACCTCAACCTAAATAACCTTTATCCTTCTATAAACAAGCCCTTAAATGGATAAAAAGGAATATATTTTTTTACCCATTTCATCACCACCTACTGTCTTCAACCTTTACCATAGATATGCATGCACCAATAACCTTTCTTAAAAGAAGAATTTCTTTCTTTACCAAACAAAACCAACCTTAATACCTAAATACAGGCCATGGCCAATATTAAGAATCCAATAGAAACTAATTTAAAAGGTTAACCTTTCAATATCACTCCTACTGAAGCTGTGTTGAATTGGCAGCCTAATAACACCAAAGGCAGACCCATCAAAATGAATGCAAAACTATAATAGTTTTGTAAGACTGAGATACAAGAATTAAAGTCAAAAGGTCATATTACAAAACTAGATCACCTTAGTCATGTGCAACTTTTTATGTCAATAAGCAATTCGAAATTGAAAGAGATACCCTTAGACTTGTGCTCAATTACAAACCCTTAAACAAGACTTTAAAATGGATCAAGTATCCCATTCCTAGTAAAAAAGATTTACTTCAAAAACTCAACTATGCTTTCATATTCTTGAAGTTTGATATGAAATAAGGATTTTGTTATATACAAATTCACCTAAATAACAGATACAAAACTACCTTCATTATTCCTTTTGTTCAATATGAATGGAATGTCATGCCATTCGAATTAAAAATTATACCCTTAAAATTTCAGAGAATCATGAATGACATTTATAATTCCATTTCTCAATTATGTATTATTTACATTGATGGTGTGTTGATTTTCTCAAATTCTATATAACAACATTTCAAACATGTCAAAACCTTCCTTTATATTGTAAAACATAATGGTTTGGTTGTTTCCAAATCCAAAATCAAATTCCTTGGCCATTGCATAGGGAACTGTTATACCAATTAAGAGATCTCTCTCTTTTGCAAACATATTTTTTAATAAAATTTTAAACAAAACCCAATTACAAAGGTTCCTTGGCATTTTAAATTATGTTTTGGATTTTTTCCAAATATAAATTGATTGGCAAAACCATTACATGATAGGTTAAAAATGAAACATGTTCCTTCGACAGAGCAACATAACAAGGTAGTAAAGGAAATTAAGAAAAAAGTCTTAGAAATCCCTTGTCTCCACCTAGTAGACCCTTCAGCCCCAAAAATTTTTAAAATTGATGCTTTAGAGTTAGGATACGGGGGAATTTCAAAACAAATCCAAAAAGGGGAGGAGAAAATTATGTAGTTTACCTCAACAAAGTTGGAATGATTGTCAGAAAAATTACTCTATAATCCCAAAAGAAATTCTTTTAATTGTTTTGTGCATTACAAGTTTTCAAAGTGACCTTTTAAATCAAAAATTTCTTTTTCGCATTGATTATGAATTTGCAAAATAAGTTTTATAAAATGATATTCAAAATATTACACCAAAACATATTTTTGCTAGATGGCAAGCGATCCTTTCTATTTTCAATTTTAATATTGAATTTATCAAAAGAGATACAAATTTTGTACTAGATTTTCTAACTTGAGAATTTCTTCAAAATAAGCCATACTGCCTCCTTAAAAATCTAAGTCCAAAACCTGAGATAGGTCCTTCCACTTAAAAATCTCCATACCAAAAATCTTTTTTTAAAAAAAACTTTCCTAATTCTTCCTGGATTGTTTTGTCACAAATAAAACTTACAAAATCAGAGTATTTAGATAAAAAGTATTTCAAAAACATTTTACTATGGAAGAAGACTTTATGCATTCAGATCCTTCCATAGCCGCTAAAAGTATTTTCCCAAAAGGTTACAAACCCTGGGATTTGAGTAAAACTCAGTGCTATTACATAATAGTCCTTGAAGTCATAAGTTCAACTAAATTCAAACACTTTCACTCGGACAAAAACCACCCTGAACCTACCTAATCTACATGTATTATACTAAACATCATCTATCCTTCTGATTGGGGAAGAAACTTATCCTTTGTAAAACCCTTTCCAATCAATTTTCAAACCAAATTAGACCATTGCCAAACCTATTCATGTTAGGATTATCAACAAGCATGGATTAATACTACCCCTAAAAAATCTTAAAGGTAGCCACTCATGATGATACAGATGAGGTTGGTTTTTAAATCTGTATTCATATGTAGAACATAAGTCTTAAGCTTTACTTCAAAGATTAAATAAGATAATGTCGTAAATCCAAAATAAACCTTTAAAAAACTTATTTCTAGCAACATGAATTATAAAGATTTAAGAGCTGTTAATCTTAATCTTAAATTAACTAAGTAATTTAAGACCTAGATTAAAAAAGTTTATGAAATGATTAAGACTCACTTAATAATCTTACTGAGTCTTATTAAGAACTCCAAAAGTGAATTAAATCTCAAGCTGATTTTCCTAAAAGAAATATTATTTGTCACTGATTATCTTAGCCGAATATGTATTTATAGCCTTTACAATGCTTCAAGAAAACTCTAAGAAAACACTTCCTATTCAGGCCTTACATGCTTGGCCGAATCTTCCTATTTTATTTAGGAAAAAGATACTCCTAAGTTAAATAGGAAATAACTAAAAAATACATCAGATATCTTCCTAACAATAAAAGAAGTTTCCCGCATAAGTAGATAACAAAATTTCCTAATTAAAAAAGGAGATTTCTGCCTAATGAAGAAATCTTAAGAAGAATAGGAAAATCTTGCCAACCAAGCATAATCTTGCAAGATCCTTGACCTAATGCTCTATCTTCCATGTTTGGGCGAATTAGGCCTCTAAAAGAGTGTTTTGTTTAAATGTTAAGGGTCATGGGCCTCTACATATGTTGGGCTCCAATGGATCAACTTTAATGCTTCCTTTGAAGAGTCTAAGCTTCTATCACTATGTTATTGGGCTTTATGTATCTTTCGTTCTTCTTGGGCTAGTCCAATTGTTATTCCTTATTGCATGAATACTCTAATTGCATCTTTGAACTTTTTGAGCCTTCCCATTATGAATAGGTCATGCAGTTAAAGTGGATCTTTAGGCTTGCCTTAGATGTTTGCATCATTCCTTCCTTCCTCAAGAGGATTCATCCTCAAATCAATACCTTGATCAAAGTCAAAAAGAGATAGATCAATAACATTAAAAGTAGCACTAACATTGTAATCACTAGGCAATATAAGCATTATCATTAACCTTCTCCAAAACTTAAAAAGGTCCATCACCCCTAGGGTTAGGCTTACTCTTTCAAAGATTAGGAAACCTCTCTTTCCCAAAGTGTACCTAAACCTAATCACCAGGTTCAAATACAAGTTTTATATGCCCTTTGTCAACATGTTTAACAATTTGTTCATTCCTTTTTTCAATGTTCATGCCAACCTTCTCATGTAAAGACTTAATAAATTTTGTTTTCTTTTTTCCATCTCCATCTACATTTCCATCTAATCTCATGTCCATAGGTAAAGGAAGTAAATCCAAAGGACTTAAAGGAACAAACCCATAAATAATTTCAAAAGGACAATAATGAGTAGACAAATGTACACTATGGTTATAAGCAAAGTCAATGTATAGAAAACATTCTTCCCATGTTTTCAAATTCTTTTTAATCATTAGTAGTAATAATTGTCATAAAGTTTGATTCACAACTTCAGTTTGTCTTTTAGTTTGAGGGTGACAAGTAATAAGAAATAATAACTTAGTTCCTAACTTTCATAACAAAGTTTTCCAAAAGAAACTCAAAAATCTTGTATCCCTATAATTAACATTAGTTTTAGGCATACAATGTAATCTCAAAATTTATTTGAAAAATAAGTTTGCAACGTTAATGGCATCATTAGTTTTATGACATGGAATAAAGTGTGCCATTTTAGAAAATCTATAAACCATAATGAAAATAGAATCATTACCTTTTTTAGATCTAGGTAAACCCAAAATAAAATCCATTGAAATATCAACCCAAGGTATGATAGAAATAGGCAAAGATATGTGTAATCTATGTGGTTTAGATTTAAACTTAGCTTGTTTACATGTAACACATTTATCACAAATATTTTCAACTTTTAATCTCATGTTTGGCTAATAAAAGTGTTCATGCAAAATATCTATAGTCTTTTATACCCTAAAATGTCCTATCAATCCCCTTTATGTGCTTCCATCATAAGTAATTCACACAAGAAATAATTAGGCACACATAACTTGTTATCCTTGAATAAGAACCCATCATGCCTAAAATACTTTTCATGAGCAACTTTTTCACAAGCAACATAGAATCGGCTAAAGTCATGGCCTTGATCATATAACTCTTAATGCATTCAAATCCTAATAACTTAACATCCAAAGTAGAAAGAAGCACATACCTTTAGGATAAAGTATTGGCCATAATATTTTCCTTACATTATTTGTATCTTATGACATATGAAAAAGATTATATGAACTCACTCCATTTGGCAGGTCTTTTATTGAGTTTTTGTTGCCCCTTTAGGTACTTCAAACTTTCATGGTCGGTATGGATAACAAATTCTTTATGTTATAGGTAGTACTGCTATGTTTGTAAGGATCTTACCTTTTTACTAAAATAGGCAATATGCATTGCTTCTTGCATGAGCACGACTCCAATTCCTATACTTGAGCATCATATTTAATTTCAAAGGTATTAGAAAAATTAGGCAAAGATTGTAAAGAAAAAGCATTATCTTGTGCATTTCCCCATTGGAAGACAACATTTTTCTTTATCACTTTGATTAGTGTTGCAGCTATGGTATTAAAATCCTTGACAAATCAACTATAAAAGCTTGTAAAGCCATGGAAAGAACATACATCCCCAACACTTTTTAGCATAGGCCAGTCCTTAATAACCTTGATCTTTTTTTCATCTACTTCGATCCCTTACTCATTTACCATAAAACTTAGGACCATACCTTTTAGCAAATAACTTTTCCTTTCTCAAACATAATAAACTAACTTAACATGTTTAACATGATCTTCCAAAGATTGAGAATATAAAAGAATATCATCAAAATACATAACCACAAACTTTCTAAAAAAGGCTCATAAAACATGGTTCATTAATATCATGAAAGTTCTAGGTGCATTAGTCAAACCAAAAGGCATAACTATCCACTCATATAAATTATATTTTGTTTTGAAAGTAGTTTTCCACTCATTTGGATGATGCCCACTCTTAAGATCAATTGTGGAAAACATTTTAGCTTTATGCAATTCATTAAGCATATCATCAAGCCTACGAATAGGATGTCTATATTTGGCAATTGCCTTATTTACAACCCTACAATCAATATACAATTTACAAGTTCCATCCTTTTTAAGCACAAGTAAAATAGGATCAACACAATGACTCATACTTTATATTGGTCTAGTGCACTAAGAAGGGAGGTTGAATTAGTGACAATTTTTAAAATTAAGAAAGTGAGTTCAAGTATTTTGAAGCTGAAGAAGAAGATGAGAATAAATAACACAAAGGTTTATAGTGGTTCGGGTATTAACAAACCCTACGTCTACTCTTCAATTCTTCACAATTGGGTATTTCACTTCATTAAACTGGTGTTTCTAAGCTCACACCAAACTTCCACAACTTGTGTTTATGGCTCACACAACAACCTTACAACTTGTGTTTTCTAGGCTCACATAGCAACCTCTCTCAAGTGTTTTGTATAGGCTCACACTTCAACCACTTACAAGAGTTTTGAATGTAGGCTAACTCTCAACCTCTCATAATGTTGTTCATTGCTCACACCTAACAATTAATAACGATCAAATAAGAATGAAATAATAAGTAGCAAATTTGCAAGAGTTTGATTACAAATCCATGAATTATGTTGCATTTACATATGTTTGGTGGAATATTTATAGCCCACATCCACCAAAGAGATATTATTCTAAAACTATCAATAAATCTCCAAGTTGTGCTAGAAAAATTTGGCATTAAATGCATATTAGGAGGAAGTTGCAATTGCTATTATGATTTTGCGGTCGTAAATTTCCAATTTAAACTGAAGAACCAGAAATAGTGGCAGAGAACCCTGTCTTGTGTCTAACATCTAGTCCACATGTCAACTGCTCATTGGTTATCTAATAAATTTAGTCATTGTGTTCTACGTGCTTCTTAAAAGTCACGATCGTGAGTTGTCTTTGCCTTAGGCGCGACTGAGACCACGTATTCTTCTGTTTGAAGAGGAAATTTCAGCTTTTTGAGCTATGGTCGTGACCATAAATTCACCTTCGTGATTTTTTATCTTCAACGGATACCTTGGACACTTAGCATATTGGGTCTATTACTTTGGTTCCCTCATTTGTCACTATGAAAGTCGCAGTCGCGAACCAGATGTGATACACACAGTGAATTCCTCTGTGACTTAAGCTCACTTTTTTCAGCTAGGTCACGACTGCGAATTCGTCTGCAAATTCCTCTGGCTTAGCTTCATCCATCCTTATGACAGATTCATAGTCACAATTTAGGATGAACGTACTATAAATTTGGATGAACTTCTCAAGGTTGTAGATTTTAAATTCTATCTAACTTCTAATGAAAAAAGTAACTTAGAATTTGCAAAACAACACTTAATAAATGTATTAGAATTGATCAATCTCTATTGTCAAGATCAAAAGAGGTTTATGACTTAGGTTAAACTAACTTAGTCTAACAATCTTCCTTTTTTTTTTTTATTTTAACAAATTAGATTGATGTTAAGGAAAGTCAAATGCATAAGTTGTGAAGTTGGGATGGTTAATGATGAAATGATCAATGAATGCTTAAAGAAATTCTAGTCAATAATCAAAGAAATTCTAAGTACTCAAATATATGCTCCCCCTTAACTTATGCTTTTCTCTGCCAAACTATTTTCTCTATATAATTCTCTCCCCTTTTGATAAGATAAAAAAAAAAGGTAAATCGAGAAGATCAAATAAGATGCATAAAGATAAGATAAAGTGATCATAAGGAGCAAATATTAACTCATATAATCATACAAATTGTAATCACATAGCATAAGAAACAAAGGATTGCAAATTCAAACACTTTTATTTATTTATTAATTGTGGGATCAACAATTATACATCAAAGATTTAAACAAAGAAAAGAAAATAAACTAGTTTAGAAGATTGAAGAACTATCATCATCTCCATAATTATATAGCTCTTCATTGTCTTCTCCTCCTTTAGCTTTGTCTCCATCCTCAACCTTTTGGTTGTCTTCCTCCTCCTGTGTGCCTTCATAATTGGCAAAATCTAGAAGATGACTAGGAGGAGCACCCATTTTCTCTTGTAGGTCCACTAGGTCACTGTATAGGTAGGAGAGAATGAGAAATCATCTCTTCAATATCCTTATCACCTTATCTAACTTTTCAGTTGATGGTGGCAAGTGATATTTTGGTCTTAGATTTTGGTTGAAGAGGTGAGACTGTTATTGCTCCTTCTTCAATGACAAGTCTTTTTCTTTTGGAGGCTTGGGATGTTTCTAACTTTTTCGCACTAAAAGCACCCAAACTATAGGCATAGGAATCTGGGTGGATGGCTTTGGCATTGATAAGGTAAGTGAGGTCCATAAAATTTTATGAAGGAAAGAGTTTCTTTGTGAAGAATTTTTCATTTTCCTCATTTAGAGCACCAATATATCTGTAAATGGCAGTCACATGGGAAGGAATGTGAAATTTACTTTTAGCTTTAATGCTCATATGAATAATAGATCCCTAAGATAGCAACTAGATTGGATGGGCTAGTTTTTAATAGGACATAAAAGGAAAGCAAGGTCCTTTTGGGATACCTTTTTGTTACCATCACCTATAACATTAATAGAGAAGGTGAAGATATGATGAAGTAACCAAAAAGAAGGGTTTTGATGTATTTGGCTAAAGAGGTTTTTGGATCATATTTGGTCTCAATAGAAACTTCATACCGAAACTCAGAGTAAATGACATCAAGTGTGGAGATAATCAATAGAATGTTATCTCTGACTTGAAGATTAAAAAGATTGGATAATTATTTGAAAGTTATAAAGTAAGGGTCTCCAAACGCACCAAAAACTAACTCATATTGTCCGATGCAGGATTCGGCTCTGTAGCTTAGAGTCACGATACATATAAAATATATCATGATTTCTTTATATTCGAACTCATCCTGAAAGATGAATTTGTTCCATCCCAAATGTGAGAAACACATGGTTCTCATCTTTGATCCTAGAGACTCTAAAAGAAATGTAGAAAGATTTTTATTAGAAAGGATGATTTTTGACGCATTGGCCTTGTAGCGATCCTTCTCCTCTTTTGTAATCCCTTTCATCTGATGTAGGGCAGGTGGTCTAGAGGGTTGGGCTATTACTCTGCCCTTCTCTACTTTTAAAGCCTTCTTAGGAGCCATTGGAGAAGGTAAGAGGGTAAGAAGTTTTAGAGATGTTTGAAAGTAGAAAAGAAGAAAGATTGATTTTGTTTAAGAAATGGTAATGAAAGTCACTATTTAGGGGATTTATATAGGCATATAAAAGGTGTATAAATAGATAGAAACAACTAGAATGTGAATAATGAAAGATTGGAAATGGTTGATAGTCAAATCAAATTAATGTGAGGTAGCCACTAGAATTCGCTACTACGAATTACAAATCATGATCGCTAATTCAAAAAAATGTGAGTAACAGATAAAAAATCCTCGAAAACCAGTGCGTAAGAAATTTGAATTTTTGATTGAATTTTGGTGGAGAGCAAAATTTGCGATCACGAATTTATAGTTGTCAGCCGAGAAAAATGAACCTATAATTCGCTATTATGAGTCAACAAATTGCGACCGCGAATTACAAAGCAAGAAGAAAAAATAGAATTTGACGTTTAAAGTTATGTTCCACTTAATATGTTGATGTTTAATTTTTGCAAATTGACATAGAAAAGCACAATTGCATTTAAAATTAAGACATCCAAAGATAAATATTACAAATAACCAACACATAGCAATTAAACAAAAGATCATACCTTTTACTTTAGGGAATTTCCATCAAGCATTCCTGATTCCCTCTTAATGAAGTTCAACCTTTCTTCATTAAGAGGTTTAGTAAAAATATCCGCAAGTTGATGATTTGTGCATATAAATTCTAACACTACATTACCATTTTTGACATGATCTCTAAGAAAATGATGTCTAATGTCTGTATGTTTGCTCCTAGAATGTTAGATGGGATTCTCAAAGAGATTACTTGCACTTATGTTGTCACATTTAATGGGAATGTGATCAACAACCTTGTTGTAATCCTTCAATTGTTGTTTCATCCAAAGTACTTGGGTGAAACAATAACTCGTAGCTACATACTCAGCTTCGACAGTGGATAAGGCAACCAAAACTTGCTTCTTGCTAAACTAAGACACTAAACATTCTCTTATAAATTGGCAAGTTCAAAAGTGTTCTTCCTATCTAAAAGACTACCAGCACAATCCGCATCTGTGTAACCTATAAGACTAAAGGATGAATCTCTAGGATACCGTAATCCTAAATGCAATGTGTTATGCAAAATTTAAAAATTCATTTGACGACATTCAAATGTGACTCTTTGAGACATGATTGAAATCTAGCACACATACATACACTAAACATAATATCAGGTTTAGAAGCAGTAAGATAAAGTAGAGAACCAATCATACCTCGATACCTCTTCTCATCAACCGTCTTACCCGATTGGTCTTTGTCCAATTTAATGGTACCACTCATGGGTGTTTTTTCTACTTTGCATCCATCTATGCCAAATTTCTTGAGTATGTCTTTTGTGTATTTTTCTTGGTTGATGAGGATCCCTTTTTTGGTTTGCTTGATTTGTAAGGAAAAACTTGAGCTCTCCCCTCATGCTCATTTTGAATTCCCTAGTTATACATTTAGCAAAATCCTCACATACACATTTATTAGTAGCACAAAAAATGATATCATCAATATAAATTTGTACTATTGGTGTATCATGTTTGTGCCTTTTACAAATAAAGTTGTGTCTACCTTTCTCTTTTCAAAATCATTTTTCAAAAGAAAATAGCTAAGCCTTTCATACTAAGCTTTTGAAGCTTGTTTCAACCCATATAAGGCTCTATTCAATTTATAAACATAATTTTGAAAACTATGTGATTCAAAACTAAGAGGTTGTTTAACATAAACTTCCTCCTCAATAATACCATTTAGAAAAACACTATTGACATCCATTTGAAATAATTGAAAATTCATATGGCACGCATACGTTAAAAGAATCCTAATGGCCTCTAACCTTGCAACGGGGGTATAGGTTTCATCATAGTATATGCCTTCCTCTTGGTTATAGCCTTTTGCAACCAATCTAGCCTTATTCCTAGTGATGAATCCCTACTCAACTAACTTATTCCTAAACACCCATTTGCAACCTACAATTGGGTGTTCCTTGGGCCTAGGAAAAAGTTCCCATACGTTGTTTCTCTTAAATTGGTTGAGTTCCTCTTGCATAGTAATCATCCAACCCTCATCATCAAAAGCCTCATCTATATATTTGGCTCAAGTTAAGAAACAAAAGCAAGATTGTTATGTAAAAATTTGAGTTGAGATCTAGTACTTACACCCTTTGAAGTATCACCAATGATTAAATCTTTGGGGTGATGCTTGGAGAATCTCTAATCTTTGAGTAGATTTTGACTTGGAAATTCTTCTAGCTGATGTTGAGGATCCTTGTCTACTCTTGATGACTTGTCCTCATCCTTATCTTTGTCTTCCTCTCTTGTAGTATGTTCCAATTCCAATTTTTCAAAATCACCTATAAGATCATCAACAAAAGTACCTTTCCTAAGATCAAGCTTACTAGATTCATCAAATACAATATGCATAGACTCTTCAACAACCATTGAACTTTTATTAAAGACCATATAAGCCTTGCTAAAGGTGGAATACCCTAAGAATATACCTTCATTAGTTTTTGAATCAAAATTTCCAAGATTATCCTTAGTATTCAATATATAACACTTGCATCCAAATACTCTTAGATATGATATCTTAGGTTTTCTATCATTCCATAGCTCATAAGATGTTTTATTGAGAATGGGTCTTTTAAAAACTTTATTTGCAATATAACACAAAGTATTAATGGCTTCGGCCCAAAAGTAATTTGGCAAAGAATACTTATTAAGCATAGTTCTAGTCATTTATACTAATGTTCTATTTTTCCTCTCTACAACACCATTTTGTTGTGGGGCTCTATAAGTTGAAAAGTTGTGAAAAATCCCATTCTCTTGGCAATAACATTCAAAAGACTCATTTTGAAATTCCATTTCATGGTCACTTCTTATAGAAGAAATGAACTTTTCATTTTGAATGCTTTTTATAAAACTTTTAAAAGCATCAAAAGTATCAAACTTATGAGCAACAAAGGACACCCAAGTAAATCTAGAGTAATCATCAATTAGGACTAGTGCATAATGTTTTCCACCTAAACTAACACTTCTAGTAGGTCCTATTAAGTCCATATGAATCAATTGAAGAGGTCTAGATGAACTTACAATGTTCTTTGCTTTGAAGGAGGATTGATGTTACTTCCCCATTTGGCAAGGACCTCATGTCTTGTCTGTAGAAAACTTTAGCTTGGGAAGGCCTTTAACTAGTTTTCTTTTTGATAAACTTTGCAATAGATCCATGCTAGCATGTCCAAGCCTTTTATGCCATAACTAAGCTTCATTACTAAGAGACATACAACACTTAAAAGATTCGTTAGCCAAATTGTCTAAGTCAATTAGATAGGTATTGTCTTTCCTTTCACCCTTAAAAACTACTTTTTTATCCATTAAAGTGGTAACTTGGCATTCTTTAGGGTCAAAGGTGACTTTATTACCTTTGTCACATAATTGACTTACACTAAGCAAATTATGTTGCAAGCCATCAACTAATAAGACATCATTAATTAAAGTGCAACCATTCTTACTAATGGGTCTAATACCAATTACCTTACCCTTGGCCTTATTACCAAATGTGACATTACCACCTTTTTTTTCCTTTAAGGCCATGAATAGCTTTCTATTACCTGTCATATGCTTTGAGCATCACTATCCATATGCCAATCATTTGATTCATTGGTGGCTACCAAACACCCCTACGCAACACAAATAAATCATCTTTTCTTTGCTACCCAAGCATACTTGGGTCCTAAGGGGTTAGGTTTTGAAGGCTCCCCCAATTTGAGATGCGCCTTCCTAATGTAAAAAAAAAACATTTATGTGTCCATGCTTCATGCAATAATGGCATTGGTATTTAGACCTACGTGCCTTCCTCTTATGTAATGCCTTGGTATGAGTGAGGCGTTTTCTCATACCAACATGTTGTGTGTGAGAGCATGAACATACATGAATAGGTGTAGGTGTATATTTTACATGTGTGTTTGAATTATCATGACTTTTGTTGTACATGTAAGCATGATTGGCCTTTATAGACATAGGCTTTGAGCCTTGCTGCACCATCCCTTTGCCCTTAGGCATTGGGGGTTTAGTGCTTTAGGTATTTTTCTTTCCAATTGCCTCAATACTTGAAGTTTGAGGTGTTAAGGCTCTAATAAATGTAGTGGATGGAGATGTAGAAGAAGAGGCTCCATTGAAGCCTAAACCATGCCTAATCAAGAGAGGTCTTTGTGATACAATGAGTGTATTCAAAGCTTCCTTTGTAACATCCCTAAACACGTTCATTGACATTATCACATGAACATATGCATTAGATAAATAATCATTTAGAAGCATCGTTGTAGTTGGGGACACTTGAACATATATGTAGTGTTTGTATAGTTGCATGACAAATTGTTTTATGTTGTGTGCATGTTATAGTATCATAAAT
>CATIWR010266061.1:0-42746 GCA_949677035.1 Omphalea diandra | reverse complement strand
TTTGACAGCTTATGTGGTATTTAAGAGTAAAGACTGTTTATTTCGTACATGGATATGATGATAAGTTATAAATAATAAAATGTTTGATATATTATTTGAGATTGAAGTATCGTTATGCATTTACTTACTGAGTATGCAAACTCACTTTTTTGCATGAAATTTTATTTCAGAAAAAGTAGAGTAAAGACTGTGTCTAGTTATATTTCAAGGTTGCTGTCTAGCAGTCTAAAAGAGGTTGGGCCAGTATGCAGTCTATTAGTATTCAAGCTGGTTTAGTCATGTATACTTTATTGTAAATAATGACTATGTTTTGAACAAGAGACATTGTGTGAAAAATAAATATGATAAATAAATGATTATTGAATTAAGATCTTTTAACAATAATAGATAGACTTAGAGCATTTAATGACGATTTAATGAGATGTCACAATAGGAATAATGAAGGTATGTGCAAAAACCATTTTAGCCATTTCCCTTCTTCAATTAAGAAGTGAAAATAGTTATAACGTATGATAGAGAGGTAAAGCTTTCAAAGTGGTTGATGACCAAAGAGGAGTGAAAAGTTATCATCATTATCCCATAGTAAGATAAATGGATGAAAAGAAAGCTGCAAGCTAAGTCAAAATGGCTTGTGAATGTTATCAAAATAAATTAAGACTTATCGTCCAATCAAATAGTTCACTCGTATATCTTTGTTGGCTAGAGCATTACGCTACAAACTAATGCGTATTTAATACTTATATTTTCTTTTAAAATGGATCTTAACGTAATCAAGGAGAAGATTACATGACATATGCAAGTTACCCAAGCTAGCTAAGGGCCAACATTTGCTTGAAAAGATTATTTAAAGAAAATGGTAAAAAAAAAAAAAGAGTGACAAAGAAGTAGATTTGTTTGAGCCAATAATTACTTAAGAGAAGGCGAGTCAATCACATCTATTACTGAAGTAAAAGACAAAGAACACAAAAGTAGAGAAGGATGAGTTGCTGCTAATAAAAAGGACTCTGGGTAGATCCTATAGAGGTGGAATTAAATGAGAAGCCCATGATACTTTTAAGGAATCCAAGTAGGTGCTAAGATCTTCAGGGTTACCTAAAGAATAAATAGAAGAAAAGTTGTTACTTGAATATCCTTATGATTAGCAAAACCTTAGGTAGACTTTACATCCTCCTTAAGAATAAGAAATTGTTAGAGCACTTCTCCACGATGTAACTGGTTGCCTGAGCTAAGAGTTTGAACATTAAAGTGCATTTTTCAATTTAGTATGGTTTGAGTTATAAGAAAAAGAAGGTAGCCTAGCTAGATACTTTTATGTAGGTCATTATTATGGAATCCTTACATAAGCACCTAAAAGAAGTGGAGGAAGAGCCTAAGAAAATGATGAAACTACAATCAAAGCTAAAGAAAACTAAATAAAGGCTAGCTTTTTTTTTTATTATAACATCATGACGAAGCCTTAAAAAAATAGAAGATGGTTCAAAGTTGTTGACCTAAGCAAAATCTTTTTAAAAAATTAGTGGGAAAATAATGTCGAGCTGACCAGCATAGAAAAATTTCAAGAGGCTGTTGTTAAGCTATAGTAAGAGGTAACAACTTGGATTCAAAAAGAGGCAGAGGCTTGAGCTTTGGCTACTAAAGAAATGGCAAGGATCTATTTTTTTCATAATATGAAAAATTAAATTAGAGCTTGTTAAGAAGTTCCCAAATATGGATTTTGACTCTATAGGGGATGATTTCCCCAGAGATGATGAAGGGAATGGAGAGGAGGAAGAATAGCTTCTCTCCATATGTAATGAGTTGTTATATTAACTTTTTTATTGTAGAATTCTTTTAAGTTATTGAAATATGACACCTAGTGTCTTTCATTCATTGTGCTTTATGTTTCTTGCATCATGAAAATTAATATTGAGTCATATGTAACTAATTATTCAAAAGCACTAAGTTGATGATGTGTGAATTTGCATTAGTATTTTCAAGTAATACTAAGCTGATAAGAAATAGAACTAAAAAATCTATAACAACATGAGCCAAGAAAAATTAAAGTTGGGAGTCTAAGATATAACTTGAATTATTCATAACACACTAAGTTGATAATGATTTTATGTATCTAAAGCCACAAGTATGGCCAAACAATATTAAGTGGATAGGAATTGCATAAAAACCCTAGGTTTCATGCTTAAGAAAAACTTAGGAGTATGACAAGTCAAGTTATAGGTTTGCTAGCTAGACTTTTATACTGTTAACTTTCATATAGGCTCTCATCAGCCAAAGTCTTAATAGTTTTATTTAGTGATGTACATTCTCTTATTAGCTCGATTCATGTCTATTAGGAATTACTAGGCTAATCAATTAATTTCTAAGCTCTATTTAACTAAGTACTTATCATCATAAGCTTTTATTTGGTGCATCAATCAAATTAAAAAGTAGGATGGAGAGAGATAACTTCTCATTTTGTTAAACTAAGAAATAAAGTATAATTTAATAGGCGCGAATTAGCCTTCTTGTATATAGCCTTATTGCATACACTACTTATGATGGAAAATGGGCCTTAAGGGTTGTTTAGATGAAATATTTTTGAAGATTATCCATCCTTTATGTGTAAGGAATAGGTGTTCCATTTAAATAATAACTGGTGCAATTACTTTGGTATTCTTTAATATTAATTCCTAATTAGCATTTAAATTACCAATTTTAATGTCACCTTTGGTAACATAAACTCTTTTAAGGACTAAATCTTCCACTTTGTAGGATTAATGCTTAATTCACCTATTAAGGAACCAAGCTATTTATTATTGGTAAGCAATGACCCTGATGGAAACATTATCCTTTTTTTTTTCAAAACGAAAATCTCGATAAGGTTTTAGTTTGGTCTTATGTTGTTTAGCTTATTATGTAGAACTTAATAGTAAGGCATCCCCAACTCAACTGGAATCACAACTTCAAGGATGTTTGTGTAGTATTCTTAGTGTTATGAAAAATCTTTAGGGCACATAATTAAGTTGGTCAGCTCATAAACCTTGAGCTTCATTGAGCCTTTTCTACAACCCTTGTAAAATAATGTGATCAGTAACCATAGTCATCCTATTAGTTTAGGGATGAGCTACTGAAGTGAATCTCAAGTCAGTAGCTAGGTTTTAATGATAAAACTTAAATTACTCATAATCAATGGGTTTTCTATTATCAATAATGAGAGCCCTTGGAATGCCAAATTGGTAAATAATATTATTTTTAACAACATCAAATTATTTGCTAAGGTAATTATAATTAGTGCCTTTACATTAAGTCATTTGGAGAAATGATCAATGACTCTTATGATGAACCTTTTTTTATCCAAGGCTTATGAAAAAGGCTCTAGGATATTAATTTCCCATTGGTAAAATGGCTAAGCTGATCTAATTGGTCATTGTTTGATAGAGGTCTATCTCAGCATAGTGCTATCTGTGGCATGCATCACATTTTTAACAAGCTCATTTGCATCCTTCTGTATAGTAGGCCAAAGGAGTTTAGTTATGATTGCTCAAGTATTTATACAAGACATTGTACTCTTTTGAGTAATCTACCACTTTAGTTATGATGGCTTGGGCATCTTTAACAATGTAGGTGAATTGTCCATGCTTCAAGTAGAAGGAGCTATAGGTAATGAGTTAGTTAATGTATACATGTTTATATATGTTAGTGTGATGGTGTCCTAACTACCATGAATTTTTATTTCTTTTTATTATTCTAAGATAAGGTCCTTTGATGGGATTAAGAGTTACAAAAGGTGCATGCAAAGCTAGCTCGCATGCAGCCATGCCTTGAGGAATCGACAACAAAAGAGTTTCTTGATGAGGATGAGGACTGAGAGCCTCTTTTTTATTTATTGTTTAGCCATAAGATTCTTTACATATTGATGAATAGTTTTTGATGTTGTTTGCCTCTTTTTGGACGTTTTGGCCTTTATATGCCCAACTTTGTAATTAGAAATGATTTATTTATCATAACATCATATATTTTTTTTCTTTTTTTTCTTATGCATAGTTATCTTGATATGTTGTATGCCGTTACATCTTGCTTATATGTATGTTTCCTGCAATTGCCCCCATTGTTTGCCAAAATTTACCTCCACAATGAAGGAACTATTGAAATTTTGCTTCTGCTGTTAGTGATATGTACAGACCACCAAGTAGTCTATACAGGCGACAACTTATCTATATAGATAACTAAATAGGTTATATAGATAAACCTTAGTATTCATAATTATCATCCACTATCTATTAACAACTTTTTTTTTTTTATCTCTTTATGCATTAGATTGGTCCTTTCTTCCTTGGTTAGGTTTTTGGACATTACATTATTATTCTTTAGCTAAGCTCAACCTAACCCTAACATATGCTTATGAAATGATGCATGTCGTGATTATACCATTAAGAGAGACATCATATAAGTAGGCAAATTCATTACTTTGAATCTGGAAATAAATACATCATCATCTTGAATTAGATTAGAGATAATAACATTTGTAATGCCTTTGTATGGAGGTGCTTTTGTATGCATGATTGGGGCTTGAGTTTGTCCCATTTTATTGGTCTACTATTTATTTTTTTTCTTTTATCTCATTAAAGTGGTCTCTTCTTTTTTCTTAGTTTGATGAAGGAGGACTTCTAAGTTACTACCAATTGGCTACTTAGTACCCCCTTTGGCTATATCCCCATAACCAACTATTACCTCAATAACCCCTTCAAACTCTTGTCTCATTCTGTCACATGAAGCTCTCCTATAAGGCTATCTAATCTCACTCATCTTTTTTCTTACTTATGACCTTTATCCTTTATAACTTCAAAAGAACTTTCAATCATCTCTTTTATATCCATGAGACTAATCCTCAAGTACCTTCCTGCTGTGATGCTTCCTAGATCACTTGCTACCTAGTTTTGATGGCTAGGTAGTTCTATAGTATCCAACATGTTCATCTTCTCTTCAAGATCTTCCTTATCCTCCTAAGGCCAATCATCCCAAGACCCTTGCATAGTCCAAATAGGATCACGCTCTTCTTTTTACCTTAGTCCAAGGACTAAAGTCTCCTCTTATTTTTATTGAAGCTTTTAACTCTTCTTCTTAGGTGTCTCTGAGTACTCTCCCACCCTAGATTTTTCCTTATTGATTTGCACCTTCTTAGAGAATATGTTCTCTAAGTTAGCATAAATGTCTTAATCTAGTATTCCTCTTCCTTTTCTATCACTTCACCTTCCCTGACGAAGTACTCTAACAACGATCCTTAAAGGTCTTTGATTTTATATTTATCTCTACTTTCTCAATACCATAACATTATTCTCATAGATTGATTTGAAATATTTAAGAACTTCAAAATATTCATAGCATCTTTTTCGAGGCCTTACTTTGAGAGAAACTTTATCTTCTGTATGATGCTTGTTAGCTTAGGATCTACCCGCTCATTAATAACCCTTACAACCTCAATCCCCTTGAAGTGTGGTCACAATACTTAAGGCTAAGACTACTTCTCCTAACACAGTTTGGGTAATAACTACCCCTTCTTCGTATGAGATCTTCACTTTCTTATATAAGGTGGAAGGCACTTTTAAGAGATGATATTAGGGCCTTTCAAACAATAAGAAAAGATCACTAAAATGTATAAGATTGTGAACTCCACATCGATTCTATGACTTTGTTTTAAAAAAGTTTTGAATTTTCCTATAACAGACCTTTTACTGGCATCATAGGCATAAATGATTGCCTTTGAAGTCTCCAAGTCTGTAATGGTCATTACAAATTTCAGCGATAGCTTAAGCAGGTATATATTAATTTTTGATCCATCACTGACCATGATGCATGGTGTGCACTTTCTCCTTACTTTAGCTCTAATAAATAGTGCCATTTTATGGCTTTTCTCTCCGAGAGGCATACCCTTATCTATGAATAACACTTTCCCTTGATTCAAGGTTCTCACCAAAGAGATCGCCTCAACAAGTGATCCTTCCTTAGAGATGGAAAGGCAAAACAATGCCTCAATCATCACCTCTTAAGCTCCCCAAAAGAAATCAATAATAGTTTGAGTAGGCATCTTCTTCAACTACTTTAAAATAACACTTTTCTCTTCTTTCTTTTTAACTAAGGGTAAATTTTGAGTAGGCATCTTCTTCAACTACTTTAAAATAACACTTTTCTCTTCTTTCTTTTTAACTAAGGGAAAATCCAATTCTTTCCCCACTTAAGGCTACTTATTTGCCTCTTTATCTGGATAGTATCTACCATTCCTGGTTATATAATTCATTTCTATCTCAACCTTCTCTTAATCATAGTCCATTTACATACCAATCTTCTTCTTAATGTCTCCTTCATCATTAAGTTCTCTTAAGGGTTAAGGGCATAAACTATCATAATGACATCCATTGGCGTGACCTTTTCGAAGGTCCTCATCATAACTTCCTCATAATTCTTAATGTCAACATGAACCCTAAGTGAAAGTTGAAAGAATATAGTAATTAAGGAGAAGATTCACCCAAATGATTGATTATCATAGAGTAGGCAAGACAATGGTCTTGGAATTGATCTTGTATTTCATGTTGGAGTATGTAACACTCATCTGTGTAGTGACTAACTCTTTGATGGAAAGTATAATAAGCATTGGCATCATACCCTCTTAGTTACATGTTCGACATGAGCCTAGGTGGCAACGATCATAAAAGCCTTTTCTTCTAAAGTTTATTAAATGTTTTAGAGAGCCTAAATCTATAAATGATCTCATTAAGTGCACAATATTCATATTAGCTACCTTGCTTGTTTTGGATTGCCCTTGCGGCTGATAGCTCCTTCAACCTAAATATTATCTCTTGGAGTCCAAGTCAAATTCTTCAGCTTAAATCCCTACTTCCTCCAAGTCCTCAAAAGTACTTACTATCGTAAATTCATGTGCCAATGCTTGACAATGCTCCCTTGATAATCATCTTAACTTTTTCTCTCTATTGGTCTAACATTCACTTCGATGGCCATCTTTTTCCATCTTCGAGATAATCATGCCATTGTTTTGCCTCAAATCTTAGAGGGTGAACTCTAACTCAAAATTACAAGCATAATCCATTTAGAAAGCTTTAAACAACTCCTTCTAATCTTTCTTTACTTTTTTAAATTATGTGAAAAACTAAGTCTTTAAAGACCTTTCTAATGAAAGCTCAAATAAATCCAACATAGACTTCGACAGGAACCCTGAGGCTTCTATAGTAAGCACAAAAGACTGGACGTGGTTCTTTTAGTCCTATGTCTTTATAAATTTAGAGACCTTAAACATCCAAAAATTAAGAAAAAGCCTCTCATACTTGTGGGCTAACAACTCTTGAATCTTCTTTAATTGCTTGGAAAAACTATCTATCTTGGCATTATCCTTACCATCTCCTATATCCTTCTTTGGCAAGTAGTACAATTTCTCCTTTTGTTGTTCTCTGTATGTGGTAATCTTTCACCCTAAAGAAGTCATCATTTATCACTACCGAGCTTAAGATGCCTATTGGATCTTTCCCTTTATCGACTCTACTAGAAAAAAAACTACATTTTTTTTTGCCAATATCTCGTTTAGCTACCTCTGAACCTTCTTTGTAACACAGTTCAACATCATATGGCTAAATTTTCCCCTCATTGTTTTCATCAATTCTGACTGAGCTGCTTGGTCAGTTTGCTCTATGGCTATTAGTAGTTTGATGCTTTGGATCAAACTAAGTGTTTTACTCTTTTTGGTTAATCTCCTCCCTCTCATTTTTTAAGAAGATTTAAGTGAAGCTATGATAGTTGCAAAATAAAGGTTATTAGAATGATATATATATATATATATGCATGAGATGCTCACATTATTCATATAAAAATACATATCCTTCCAACATTATTCCTCTCACACATGAGGTTCAATGACTCTTTTCTAAGAGTGGTCCATTCAATTATCAATTGAGGATAACAAATACATTTGGTCCTAAAAGAACACTATATAATTTCAAAAGTTGGTTTAGAAAACATTTATAAGAAGGGATCCTATTTATAGGGATGGGTATTTACATATATAAGGGAGTATACATCAAAAGGAAGTTTCTTTGTACATGGCAAAGACAAGGATATACACAAATATTTATATTAAGAGCTTTTATTTATAAGAAGGAGGGCATATAAATATTTATATCAAGGGATTCTATTTACAAGGACTATATATGCTCTTTGGGGATTTCCACTCTTCTTTAGAAGAAAATGTAATAAATAAAAGGGGTATCTTATTCCATAATACTATGGTTCCCATATGAGCTTATAGGTTTAGAGGGTTGTTGTAATAGATGGCTCTCATAAAATTAGTGGATGATTGTCGTATACCCTCCATTTGATATTACTCAATAGCATTTAGTTTGCAAGTGGTAGGCCTTCTACACTATCTTCTAAGCATGAATGGATTGTAAGTCTCAAGTTTGAAAACCCACAGGTTAGATAAAGGGCAAAATCTACTAAATGTAATAAATAATTCAATTAATAAAGGCACAAATTATAAAGGTGAACTAGATAATTAAGTGGCCAATAACGTTTTGCTTGAATGAGCAAAATCTTGCTTACGACTCTTAATCTTTTATTGACCATTACAGGGTCGAGAGAATGTTGGGTTATACTTAGGTATGATCCTGATTGGTGGTATGTGATGGGATCAAGGTAAGTTCTAAAGGAAGGCCTCTCAATAGGTAAAAGCTTTTAGACAATCAAGTGGCTAACCAAGAGGGGCTTGAGGGGTAATACATTGGTAGTACCCTCAAATACTTGATTGGAGTTACCATCTAACTTTGGTCGAGATAGAAAGATAAAATTTTCAGTAATAAAAGGTTATAGTCCAAATAGATCAACTAGAAGACCTAGCCCATCTTCACCCCATCAGAGATTGGGTTTAGAAAATAGGTACAACATGGGAAAGCTGTTAGGTACCCCTAAATTACTTGAACTTTGAGATTTAACATTTGAAAATATTTGATTCACATTTATAAGTTTTATCCTTATTAATTATTTATTTAACTTTTGAATGGCCCTAAGCATATACCTAGTGTGTTTCCATACATTCACATCAAATAAAGCACATATAAGCATTCACCATGGGGATAAGGTACATGATCTAACGAAAAGGGGAAGAGATTTATGCATTCACATAAACAGATATGTAGTATGAAAATATTAGCCATCATAACATATAAAACAAAGAACAAGTTAGTCTTTAGAGTCAAGAAACTAACTATGAAAAGAGGTTGCCTCTATGTCTAACTAAATAAAATAAATATGTAAAGATAATGTCATCTTTATCTTAGTTGGAGAATACCTTGGCAATTTACCCTAAAATGCACATCACAATCGCTCATAAAATATGTCTCATATGTCCAAAACTATTGACATAATCATCAAAATATGTTATAGTTATGAACAAAGAGATATGCCATGCATTTATAGTTTATTCAAGATCATGAAGTGTGTCTATAATGGAAAGTAAGACAATTGAAACATAAATCAATTATTGGCATAATGTAAGGGTGGTATTATGGGGTCCTAAGTGTCCACAATTTCATCTATGCGACCCTTAAATGTGATCAATATATCAAGGGCAAAAGAGGGAGCAATCCTAGCCATGAAAATGGCTCAGATGCACTCCTTAGTAAGTGACTGAGTGAGTGCGTTTAGTGTAAAAAATAACAGAATAACTTAAATGGATAAAACATAAACTTGTTCAAATAGGGGTCGTTGGTGCTCAGTCCTTACCCCAAATGATACATTTTTACATCATATGTCATAGAGAAGATGAAAGGACTAATTTGGCCATGTGAAAGATCAACCAATCCTCTTTAAAGATTGTGTTAATAATTACAATGAAAAGAACTAAAAAATATACATTAAATAAGCATAAAATCAAATGAATTAAGGGGTCATTTGTTTTTTAGCCCCTCCCCATCATCTTCCTCCTAAACATATACTCAAAGAAGGTAAAAAGAAGAGTAAATATATTAGTTTTAGGCATGGTAAAGACCCAATAAATAGTATTTATGGCTAAATATAATGAACGAAGGTTTTTATTATTAAAACTTACCTCATCCTATCCATTTTGAGCTTAAAATCCAAAAGAAAGGCTAAAAATCAAAGAAAATAAAGAAAAAAACACTACTGTGAATAGTGTATGTATATAATATTTAAGATTTATAAAGACCAATTGGTAGTGTTTACAAACCATAAAGATATCTATACAAAATAATGAAGTGTCTATGCAAACCATTGAGCTTGATGTTGATAAAAAATGCAAAAAAAAAAAAAAAAAAAGAAAATTGGGGAGAAGAGAAAGAATAAGGGTGGAAAAAAGAACTGGGATGCCTTGGGGGTTAGCTTTTGGCCCTCAGAGGCACTTAAAGTGATAAAATTATTTTCTAAAATACATAGGTCTCAATCAAAAAGGATAAAGCTTGGTCTTTTAACTTGAATCTCTAATGTATATGGATGGCTATTTAGTTAGGGCATCTAAGTTTTTAGTTTGATATCACTTCCTTAGGTTGTTTTTGGCCTCCCCCTTACCCTTTAAGAGATGGGATACTTTGAGAGGAAAGGGGGTGCACTTGTATTACATAGCATGGATTGCACACTATTTCCTTCTTTCCCTTTCTCTTTAAGGATAAGATCACTAAATATTTTGAAATTCAGGATTTTGAAGTTGTCGTACAATTCATAAGTTATATGTATAAATAATTAATTGGTTGTGTAACCAATTGAATTTTTCTAGTCATTGTTCCATAATTTTCTTGATGTTTAGCTTTTTGTGGATTGTCTAGAGAAACCACATATTGTCTATACAAACCTTTTAGTTGACTGCTTCTACCTTAAATATCAGTCATAACCTCTATTTAAATGAGCCTTTATGATAGTAAAGGCTACTATCTTATTAAGCTATAAATCCCTCAAACATTTTTCCTACATAATCTCCTATTCTAAAGGTTAAAAACAATACTACATAATCTCCTATTCTAAAGGTTAAAAATGATAAGGAATAACTCTGATTTGCTTTATTGATAATTAGCTTACAAATTATAATATTATTATGTGAAGAAAGGTAGTATTTTTTGTAAATTTTCCCCTTGCAAATTGTGTAGATTTTGAAGCTACAGCTAGGTGGTGGAGCTATTGTATCCCTATAACAATGTGCAATAATCTGCTACACCAGAAAATTATATAAATAACGTGTATTGTCTCAATAGAGCAACTTGGTCCATGTCTCATCTCTACCACCTTTTCTTATCAAGAATATCAGGTGACAACAATGCACATTTTCAGGTAATATCCTTAATTTTTCTCTAACAAAGTAAACCATCATTCTTTTACTTATTTGTACACATTAATATGCACATGCAAAATGGCTTTAATGCATGGGTCTCATGCCATTGTCATTATGGCTTTTATGTTTAATTTTCTGTGCATGAACATAATGATCATGCACACACCATTCATGGCTAAATATATAAATTGCTTTTTGAATTATCCACTATTCATCATTTGAATATCAATTTAACACTTAATGTTAGCCAATTAAATTATTATAAATTTATTTTGATTAATTAAATATACATTAATGATGTTAGCACACGTGTTTAAATATGCATTCGATGGAAAATGAATATTGAAAAATCATTGAAGGAATGGAAGATTGAATGGATGATAGAAGAATTGTAGGATGATTAAAGGGATGGAAGGAATGGGCCTTGTCCAAAGCTAGAAAGGAAATACTTATCAAAGCAGTGACACAATCAATAACAACATACATATGTCATGTTTCCTTCTGCTATAATGTGTGCAAATGTGGGGCCAAAACATGGATGAGAGGAAAGTTCATTGGTGCCAATGTGACCTTTTAACAAAAACTAAGAAGGAAAGTGGTATTGGTCTTTGAGATATGCACCCTTTCAATTTAACAATATTGGAGAAATAGGTCTAGCGATTACATCATGACTAAAATTCCCTCCTTAGCCTAGTCTATGAGGCTAATTTTTATCCTTGAACATCCATACTTTAAGCTACAATGGGATATAATACAAGATATACTTGGAAGTGTTTGATAGTATCGAGATGGTTAATTAAAAAAGGGTCATATTGGAGAGTTGGATCAAGGATGGCCATTTTGATAAAAGCTGAAAGATGGATATCAAGTATTAGTGGTTTTAAAATTATATCATCAATATCTTTCTTTTCTGAAAACACCCTAGTAAATGATTTAATCATGAAGTCAAGAGAGTGAAAAAAGGACTTTATTGAGCAAAATTTCTTACCTTTGAAGCTTTGGGTATCCTATCATTTTGCTTGGCAATCGCAAGTCGTAGAATGTTCTTCGATGGCATTACACATAAAATGGTTTGTACTTAGTACGCAGTGGTTGTCATATAGCAAGCTAGCATTTTCATAACCTTTTAGTAGGAAGTTTAAGGATTGACAATGGGCTAGGGCAAAGGATTTAGTCTACATTAGGGTTTGGAGGTCCTCCCTAAAGGTTAAGCATTTTTTTTTATATATATAAAGGGCTTTCTAAGACACATTACCAATAAAAAGGGTATTTTTCTAAGACACATTACCAATAAAAAGGGTATTCCCTTAATAAATGTCAAACTAAATTGCCAGATCTGCAGAATGAGATTGGAGGATTGTGAGCATGTCTTGTGAGATTACAATTTTGTTAAGGGTGTGGCAACATAGTGCTCTCGATTTCCAAGTTCGTGAAGTGTAAAACCTTTCTTTTGCTTAGTGTTTTAGAGGAATAAAGATCATATGCTAAAACAATCATTGGATATTGTTGTAATGTTGGCATAGGTTATTTGAAAGGCACTAAACAATAGAATATTTAAGGACACAGTAGTGCCAGTATAAAAGGTGTTTCATCAACATATGGCACTACTATCGAACTTCAAGGATGCGAATAAGTTGGATCCTGTATATAGGAGCAAGCGATAATGCCTCACGAGATGGACAACCCCTCTAGTAGAGAAGATAAAATTAAACATAGATGCTACCATATGGGCAGGAAAAGGTCACAGGTTGAGGCTTCTTCTTCAAAACTCTCTGGGCAAGGTTGTCGCTTCATCTTCAATCTAGAATAGGAGTGAGTACCCTATAGAACTTGCTAAGGTTTTTTCTATTTTACATGGCCCAAAACTGGTAGTGAAATTATATATTGATGCCCTTGAAGTTGAGTCGGACAACTTGAAGATGATTCAAGAAATGTAGAAGGAAAAGAAGGCAAATTCTCAATTGGGATTGTTAGCTGAAGATATTACTACTTTCAATGGCTCTTTCCTATCCTTTCTTTTGTGCATGTTAGTAAGAATGCAAACTTAGTGGCTCACAAAGAAGCACGATTTATCATTATAATAAGGATCAATTGGTGTGGAGTGATGAGATTTCTATATCCACTTACTTGTTAGCTAACCATGATGTTAATGGCCTTAATTAATGAAATTTACGTAATTTATTCTAAAAAATGATGAAAAAACATTATTTCTAAATAACATACCACCATTATTTTTGCTTATTATCTGAATACCCTTATTGTTCAGTTTTCTATTACCTCTCACTCATATGTACCTCTAATTACCTTTATCCACAAAATCTTAGTTTTTGCCGACCCTATCTATAGCTTTCAGGGCTACACCCTCATCCACCACTCACCTCCCTCCGATTTGCTACCATCCTCTTCCTCATCCTCTTTGCCTCCCTCCTCTACACGTGCATATAGATTCTCGTATAATCAATTCAAAACTCTCTTATTAATGTGCTTTCTCCAGTCACTTGGGCTCTCATCTTCAACTTCTCCTCCTTCTGTTATATTGTTGCCCCCTTTATCAGTCAAGTAATCAGATCAATCTCCTATTTTTATCCATTTTTCACAATGGCAACGTAACCAAAAATAGAGAAAATCTTGCAACCATAATTTAGTGCTTCAGCATAGCTCACTTTTTTTTTTCTTGGTTTGTTTATTAGGTTAGTTATGATCTCTGTGATTTGATTATAATCGCTTACATTATGTTTGGTATAAATGAATTTTATAATTTTTATGAAATTTATTTGTAAATTCACAATTTGTATATATGGTATTGTAAATTAAAATTTGTTTATAATTCTATTTCATCAAGCAGTTAGAATTTATTATAACTAAATCAAATTCTATCAAATTTGATAGAATTTGTAAATAAATTCTAAAATTATAATTTTTTTATTATAACAAAAATACCCTTAATTAATTTTTTTTCACTTTTTTTTTCTCTTTGTTCCTTCTCTCTCCTTTTTCATCTTTTCTCTTTACTCTATCTCTCTCTTTTTTGTATTTTTTTTATATTTTTAAAAATTTTAAAGAATAATACAATGATATATTTTATAAAATAAAATATTTTATTGAATTCTATACTTTTTTTTTAAAACCTATTAAGTTCTATACCTAAACCAAATATAAAATTCATTTCATTTGAAATGAATTCTATTTTATTTTGTAGTATGAAAAATATAGAAATTCATTTACAAATAAGTTTTATGAGGAATTTATTTGCGAATGAAATGAATTTTAAATTAAAATTGAACCCAACACAATAGCATAAATGGTAACTTTGGAGGATGAGGCTTTTATGAGAGTATTGGATTGAGTACAATACGTTTAATAATAGTGGCTTTACATTTCTTAGTTTTTATGGTTTCAATTGTAATTTGTGTCAAAATTAAATTTTTTTAATAGTTTACGGTAGATTTTATTATCTGTGATTTTTAATTCTTGTATTTATGGTTGATTATTGAGTTTGAGATAAATTTTTTTTTTCTTTGGAAGCTTAAAACTCTGGCTATGTGAACAAGATAAAGCTATCTTGATCCAATCAAATAATAGAATTATGAAAATAAGCGCGTGAAGTATTAAATTTAAGCGTTGATTTAATTGAAATTAAATCAAATATTAAATTAACTAATCCCAAATAATTTAGAACACAGCTTATAGATTTAGCTCACTATGGACATATGGACACTTGCAGCCTCTCATCCATGGCCACGTGACAGGCTTCTTTTCCTTTTGTTAATTGCCAATTCCCTGGCCTTTTGTCTTGTACATATTTTTAATGGCTGCATGAAAAACATCCATTTTTGGTTGTTTCAATCCATTTATGTTATATCTGATTCATTCGAAAATTCAATTCAAATTCGTTTAAAAAAGTGATTATTTAATTTGATTTAAAATAAAATTAAAAGATTTAAATTGAAAATAATTTAAAAATTTTTGAGAAATTAGATCTATAAATTAATTTAAATTCATTTGATTTTGATCTAATTTATGAATCAATTCAAATAATTTAATTTAAATTATTAAAATTTTTAAAATTTATTAAAATCAAAGTGATGTTTTTTATTTAAAAAATTTAAAATTATGAGTGATCTAATTCAACTCAAAACTCAAAAAATATTTGAATTTTTTTATATATATTGATCCGATAATTCAATTTGCTCATAACTCAAAGTAATTCGATCTAAATTTGTCTAAAAATAATATAACTCAAATTCATCTGATTAATCTATTTGTCACCTTCATATTTTGTTAAATTATGTGTAAAATGAAATGTAACAATATATATATATAGTTTTAAAAGAAATAAAAGAAAAACATTAAATTGTGACTTGGGTTGGCAAGAATTTTGCATCGCTGGAAGCTTACTTCAAAAGCAAACTCTTAAACAGAATCAGACATGCATTTCTGAAACCACCAAGAGTTTCTGCTGTCTGATAAAAGGAGAAAAAAATCTTTAAGTGGGCCTACCAAATTTCAGGGACATTGCTTCGTCTCTAGTCATTGCACATTTCTCACCTCTACATACTTCCCAAAATGCCCAAAAACACACTCATCACAGCAAAACTGCCCGCTATACATCATGGTACCCAAATAAATTGATGAAACGTTCTCTTTGACTAGAAAGAAAGCGGCGAAAGTGTCACAGATGTACCACTAGCAGTAGCAAGGAAGGAATTTTCAGGGCCCCACAATTGCATGAATATATACCTGTAAATTAAACGTAGACGACCCCAAAAAAAAAAAAAAATGGCAAACGAGACGATGATGCCTCACCATGGCACCACCGTGTCATCACTAACTTCGGCGTGGAACACCACCACCACCACCAGGGGCATTCACGTGGTCCACAACGCGTTCATGCACACGTCCTTCTACTGGGGCCACAAGGCCGAAATTCTTTTCAAGCATTGGCCTGGTTCGAGCTCTGTCATGTACGCTTTGGCCTTGATCTTGGTGTTCACTCTTGCAGTGATCGTGGAGTGGTTCAACTATTGCAGCATCATCAAGCCCGGGACTAACAAGGTGGCTGCAGGATTCTTTCGTATTGGGATGCATGCGGTGCGTACTGGATTGTCTTACATGGTGATGCTTGCCGTGATTTCGTTCAACGGGGGTGTTTTTCTTGCTGCTACTGGTGGGCATGCCGTCGGGTTGGCCCTCTTTGGTCGAGTCTTTAAGAAGTCTGATAAGAAGCCGGATCTTCCTCCCATTAATATAAAGGGCTGAATTTTGGTTGGAGTGATTGTTGATGAAGATGGATTTTGGTGGGATGTGTGTCCACTCTTTTGTTTATTTATTTATTTTAAATGTTTGTTCTTCTTTTGAATAATACAGCCACCATATATATGTTATTAAAAAAATATTATAATGTTTAAACCATAAGTTCAAGCCCTAATAATGTTATTCCTTTAAATATTTTAATGTATTGGAACATAAATTTTTAATAGCAGAATTTATCCAATGCATTTAAAGGCACTTAATTACCATGAAAATACACTACAACAGAAGTGGTTACTAGGGTTATATTTTTGCAACATATTTCAATTTTGTTACCTAAACTTTTATTTTACCAGCAAATATAATATATGCCCCCAAATTTTAATATTTTAGTCTTTAAAATGTTAGTTTTACCAACATATATAGTATCGGCCTCTAAAATATAATGATTTTTTATTATCCAACTTTGATTACTGGAAAATCTAATACTTGCCCCTAAATGTAATATTATTTGCTTCTAATACCATTTTAAATTTATAGCAAAAACAAGTTTTTATATTTAGAGACATAGACGTTATTAACTTTTTCAAATAAAAGATAGCTTTTATTGATTAAGAAAATAGTATAATATAAAGATTTTAGATTCTACATCATTGTAATGTCATAAAAAAATTTAAGATAATCCATAAATATTAAAAATAAAAGCAATAATTTTTCAGTTTAAAGAATTTGATCATAGTCAATAACAAATTGTAGTCGTTGTTCAACTCTCTTAGTCTATATAAGATCAATCTAGACACCAGCAAATGTAAATTTATTGTCAAAAGTAAACTTTAACCTTGATATTGGACTGTTAACTAAAAATCAGTCCATTAAATATTCTGAAACAATTTACCTAAAAAGATAAAATAACAACATATACAAATCCATAAAAAATGGGATGAACAAAATCTCAAGATTATCTAATAAAGATAGATCTAAGAATAAAAGTTAGACATACTCAAAAAAATAATAAATCTGAGTATTGTTGAAATAAAAGCATATGGTTAAGAAAACTACTCAATTTTATGGACAGACAAAAGAAAACAGATGAATTTTATAATGGCGTGATGTTATGTAAAATTTTAAATTATATGTATATTTTATTAACTATTTGTGATAATTTTTATTATTATTTTGAATAATTTTACTAAAATAAAATTATTTAAAATGATAAATAATTATATACTAATAAAATTATTATTTAAATACTTTAAAATTATGCTAATTATAACATTGGAAATAAAAATGTATGTGAGTTTGTAATGTCTACCAAAGTTTTTAAAAATGTTATTAGCTTTTAGAGACAAAATGAATATGCATTAATATTATTTTAAAAATTTGTAAACAAAATATCTCTATTAATTATCCTCAAACTTTTAAAATTAGGATTTATCTTTATTTAATTGAAAATATAAATTTACATCTTTACTTACCTTTTATGTTGATAATCTTTACTTTTACTATCTTACACACATAACACTTTCTTCTTCTTCTTCTTTTTTTTTTTTTTTTTATGGCTTTCTCTTTCTCCAAATTGTTAAAAACTCTAAATTCTGTTTGTTTCTTTTTTTTTTTCTTGAACATTTATTTCTCTTTGTACCTTCAATTGTCAAATATTTGATTCTACTATTTGCAAGGTAAGATTTCTATTTTTCTTTTTCTTTTTCTTTATTTCTTTTCTTTTTGAAAATGCGGATAATTTGCATCCATAGTCATTAAATTATAGCCCGAATTTTATAATGGTCAAATAAGTATATTTTTTTTCATCATCAAAGTCATTAAACTAATATAACTATTTCATATAAATCTTTTTTTGAATTTTTCAATAAATAAAATTTTAATTCTCTCAAAATTTTTAAAAAGTGCATATTAGACTAAATAAATTTTTTTGATTAATTTAATCCCCTATTCTATTATTTAAAGGCTATTTAAGCCCAAAAAATTAAAAAAATCATAAGAATAATTAAAAAGCAAACATAATGTCATTTTTTGGCCCTTAATAACAATACATGTCTTCTCTAATTAATTATTTTTTTAATTTTCATTATTATCTTGAAATCTTCTTTATTCAACTTCTCATATTTAATTTTCATCTCACACTTATATTTAGTTTAGACATTTACATTAATAAATATCTAATAATACTACTTTAAAAATTAATAGATATAAAGTTAAAATTTTCAAGAAAATTATTTCTAAAATGATAAAGCAATTTCAAAAATAAATTATTAAATCTCAACCATTATTTTTAAAACTAGACTAGAGCTCGAACTAGTTGACTGGTTTGTTTTTTATTTGGCCGGTTCAATTGGTTCAACTGGTTTGATTTAATAAGGCATTTAAAAATTTTTTAAGAAATATATAATAAAATAATGAAAACTAATATAATAAAGTAATAAAAAATATTTTTAAAATTTAAATTTTAAGTAAAATAGTGTAATTTTAAAATTTTAAATTTTTATAAAATGACATAGTTTTAAATTGAATTGGTTTGATTCGACTTTCGATTTTGGGGGGTTTTGACTAGCTTCTTGGGTGTCAGGTTTTTAGACTAAATCAAACCGGACCACTAGACAATTTTTTATTTTACCAATCTGACTAACTGATTTGATTTAGTTCTGAAAACATTGATCTCAGCTTGAAAAATATAAGAGACTGAATCCTAATACGAGAAAATTATTTAAAAAACTTCAAAGTATATATTACTAATATTTACAATAATATGTATTCGTTTGAGAAAATATTTTATTTTAATTTATTTTTATATTTTATGCATAAATTTATTGATATAAAAAATTTATTTTTTTATTATTTAAATAATCTTTAAATCCTAATGTAAGGTTAAATTAACTCAAAATATTAATTTGGACTAATATGTAACTTTTTAAAAAAGTTTAAGGGCCAATTAAACTTTTATCTATTAAAAAACCATTGTGAAATACTTATAATAGTTTGATGACTTTCATAATGAAAAAATTAGTTATGTGATCATAATAAAATTCGAGTTATAGGTTGATGATCGTGGTTGCAAATTACTTGCCTGACTACTTTTTTGCTAAGTTTCTTTAACATCTTTGGCAGCAATCAAGAAAGTGAAAAAAACTCAAACTATTTTTCTTTCTATTATTACTATTGACAAAATTATTGAAAATATTATGGATTTTATTTGACCATTTTATTTATACATGTAGAGAAAGTTGTTATTGTGTTCATGTATATTCGATAACAATTACAAAGATATATATAATATTGTACACGACAAACTAAAGTTACAAACTAGATAATGATAAGAGGTTACAGTAGCTAAGTGTATAACTAAATACAAAGTTGGCGTAGATATCTTATTATCCTCCTGCAAACCCTTGCTTATGGCTAAGATGAAGATATTTACACAGTAAGACAAAACATGGCATGGGCAAGGGTTTGGTGAATAAATCAAGTAGCTAGTTTTTGGTTGATATGAATCGAACATGAATGAATCGCTTGGTGACTTGTTCTCCAATAAACTGGTAATCAAGTTCAATGTGCTTTATTCGAGCATGAAAAACATGATTGGAAGTAACATAATTTGCTCTTACATTATCACGCTAAAGTGATGAACAATTAATAGGAAAATCAAGTTCAGCAAAAAAGGATTTAAGCCAAAGAAGCTCGAAGTGACATTTACTAGTGTTTTATATTCATTTTCTATGGATGAACGAGCAATGGTAGGTTGTTTCTTTAATAGCCAAGAGATAAGGGATGAACCTAGGAAAATGCCATAGCCATTAGTAGAGCGTCGATCATCAGGATCGCCATCCCAATCACTATCTGCACAGTAGTGCAGTGAGAGAGTCTATATAGCTGAGAGAAACAGGCCAAGAGGTTGAGTACTCTTCCTAAAACTCGTTTTAAGGCTTGCCTATGTATATATATAGGATCATGCATGAATTGGCACAAGTTATTAACAGTGAAGGCGATATTCGATCGAGTAATTGTAATGTATTGTAGAGTCTAATGATTTTCTTGCATTAATCACCATTAGATATTTTCTTGTCGATATTTTTTTATAATATTGGCGAAACAGCTATGGGAGTTGAACAAGGCTTCGAGTATATCATTCCTGTTTTATCAAGGAGGTTGACAATATACTTCTTCTAAGTTAATAATGTGCCAGTAGGCTGTATGTCAACTTTAATGCCAAAAAAACTAGTGTAATTGGCCCTT
Organism: Omphalea diandra; assembly: GCA_949677035.1. Lineage (NCBI taxonomy): Eukaryota > Viridiplantae > Streptophyta > Magnoliopsida > Malpighiales > Euphorbiaceae > Omphalea > Omphalea diandra. Next base: position 21,934 of record CATIWR010266061.1, on the reverse strand, counting down.
ATCTTTCATCCAAAAATCGAGTTGTATTTTAGCAATAATTTGGGATACTAAGTTTGGAGTAGGACCTGGTGATGATTATATCATCAATGTAGACCAATAAAAAAAAAAACTTTGCCGAAAAATAAATAAGGAATTATCAACTTTGAAAGAGATAAAATTTATGGACTGTAGATAGTGTTGATCGAGAAAACCATGCCCCGTGGAGCTCGTTTAAGCCTAATAATGTTGAGAATAGTGGGGTGATTTTCTATATTTCACCTTTTGATACAATTTACATTTACATGGCTGCTATATATACAAGTATCCATCCATAACATAAACAGAAACATTACAAAATTTAGCAAATTGACAACTAATGACAAGACTTGACAAATGGGAGAATCTTGATCAACATATGACTTGAATTGGGGTCTTGAATGATGGCATGATTTTTGGTCTTTGACATTTGACTTGAAGGATTTTTGGTAGCAAAGTTATTGCGCTCCCTATCATGCCCCCGCAAGATGGACTCTTCATTGGAGATTCCAATCTTGTTTCGTAGGAAAAAGTACCATTTTTGAGCTAAGGGTTTGTTCAACGCATCAACAAGTTGATCTTGAGTACTAATATGAGAGACTTGCAGTAGGCCTTTGGAAACATGATCTCGTACAAAATGAAAATCCAAAGCAACGTGTTTCATGCGAGAGTAGAAAACTAGATTAGCACTCAAATAAATTGCTCCAATATTATCACATTAGAGAACAAGGGACTTGGAGAATGTGAGTCCAAGTTCCAAAAGCAATGATTGCAGCCAAGCAAATTCAGCAGGTGTGGTTGCAACGACACGAAATTCTACTTTAGTGGAAGAACAGGAAACAGATCATTGTTTACGGGTACTCCACGAGATAGGATTTTCACCCAAGAAGATAATAAAAGCTGAGGTAGTGGTCCAGTTATCTCGATCGCCTGCCAAATCAGCATCAGCATAGGCATGTAAGATTATGGAGTTAGATTTTTTATGGAAGAGTCCAAAATGGATTGTTTCTTTAAGGTAGCGAAAAACTCTTTTTACAGCTGTCCAATGAACCTCAGTAGGTTGGTGCATAAATTGAGCAAGTTTGTTAACTGCAAATGAAATGTCTAGATGAGTAAGGGATAAATATTGAAGTGCACCAACCGTTTAACGGTATTGAGTTGCATCAGTGGGTGGAGATCGATCTTTGAGAACAAGAGGAATATTTGAAGCAAATGGTGTATGAATCCCCTTAGCACCATCCATACCAGTACGAAGGAGAATATCCCTAATATATTTATGTTGACAAAGAAATAGACCAATAGGTGTGAAAATGGCTTCAACACCTAAAAAGTAATGTAATTGGCTAAGATCTTTGATGGAAAAATGTTTGCCAAGAACATCAATGACCTTGTTTATTTCAGTTGTGTCACTCCTTGTACTTTATAAATCATCCACACAGACCAAAAAATAGACCACCGAATTGGTAGTTTTAAGAATAAAAAGGGAAGTGTTGGACTTGCAATTTTCAAACCCAAACTCTTTAAGAAATGTTTTTAATTCCTTATACCAAGCACGGGGAGCCTGTTTAAGACCATAGATAGACTTGATGAGTTTACACACATGATTTGGGCTTAATGGGTCAACAAAATCTAGGGGTTGCTTCATGTAAACAGTTTCAGCTAGATGTTCATGTAAAAAGGCATTGTTTACATCCAACTGACGAATTGCCCAACTTGATGAAACAACAACAAATAAAATTAAACGAATAGAAGTGGGTTTTATGACAGGACTAAATGTTTCATTATAGTAAACTCCAAGCCTTTGGTGAAAACCTTTGGCCACTAAGCGAGCTTTGTAGCGCTCAATATAAACATCAAGATGACGTTTGATTTGAAATACCCACCTACAACCCATGACATTTTGATTAGAATGAGGAGGAACCAATTCCCAGGTATTGTTACATTTAAAGAGTTGAATTCATTAGACATAGTTAAGCGCCAATTGGGATCTTTCAAGGCTATAATAACACATGTTGGTTCCATAGGCAGGGGTACGGGATGTTTAGTGGAAGAATGGATTTGTTTGGGCTTATAAATGTTGTTTTGTGAACAGGTAACCATGGGGTGAGTTCTTGTAGGTGGTGGAGACGGTTGTAAGGAATAGTCATAAGGTGATGTTGGCGTTGTAAAGGCATCATATGAGGATGGTGATTTATTTGAACTTCTAGAAAAAACCATTGTGACATCCATTGGTATGGGTGTGACAGGAATTGAGGTAGGAAGCTCAGAATGAATTATTGGAGAATCATGTGGGGATGAAGTGACAAGAGTATTTGATGACACAGTAGGAGAAGTATATGGAAACCAAGAAGAGGAGTTAGACTCATTCACTTGCAAGAAGGAAGAATTTATTTTAGTGAAGGGAAAAACTTTTTCATCAAATACAACATGTTGAGAAATAAAAAGATGATTACTAAAGATATCTAAGCATTTGTAAGTACTTTGACTAGTACTATAACCAAGGAATATGCAAGGACGAGATGTTGGTTGGAGTTTATTAGTGTTATAAGGTTTTAACCATGGAAAACATAGGCATCCAAAGGTTTTTAATTTGGAATAATTTGGAGGAGATTGAAACAATGTTTCACATGGTTTTCAAAGACCTAGTGTGAGTGTGGGCATTCTATTGATGAGATAGGTAGCTGTGATAAATGCATAGGACCAATAATTTGATAGGGCAAAAGCTGTTTGTAGTAATGTCAAACTTGTTTCGACAATATGAAGATGGCGATGTTCTACTATGGCATTGTGTTGAGGAGTATAAGGTGGGGTAGTTAAATGTTCAATTCCATAGGTTGAAAGAAGTGCTTTAATGCTTCAATATTCTCCACCATTGTCTGAGTAAATGGTTTTAATTTTAGTGTCAAAATAATTTTCAACTAAGTTTTTAAACTAAACAAAAACCGAGTAAACATCAAATTTTGCACGAAGCAGATACAACCAACAATATTTAAAAAAATGATCAACAAAAACAATATAATATAAGAACCCATCAATCGGTTTAATCAAAGTAGGACCCTAAACATCTGTATACAATAGTTCTAAAGGATGAGAACTTTTGAGTGTAGATGTAGAAAAAGGTTAACGGTGACTTTTATTACATTGACATGACATACAAGATGTAGACTCAGAATCATAGGAGGTCACAGGAAGTGAAACAGAATGAATGACTTGGTTGACAATGCAAGAGGAAGGATGTCCAAGTCTATTATGCCACCCATGAATAGATGTGCATTCACCGATAAAGATAATAGAAGATGATTTGGGTAATTGGATGCCACTAGGAAATTGATAAACACCATCCTTATTTCTGCCTTGAAGAAGAGTAGCCCCGTGAACTGATCACATACAAGAAAAAAATCAGGATAAATTTTGATATAAACATTATTATCATGACAAAAGGCTGAGGCTTAGATTAAATTTTTACGTAAAGAAGGAACACATAAAACCTCATTCAGTTTAAAGGTGTGATTTTTTATTTTGAAATGAGTGCAACCAATATGTGTGATACACAAACTTTAGCCATCACCAATAACCACCTCATCAAAGCCATCATATTCAAAGTGTAGGGAGAGATTGGCAAGATCATTAGTGACATGATATGAAGCGCTTGAATGAAGAAGCCAGGATTTGTTATATGATTTAGAGGCGGATGTATAATTTGCTTGAGGATTGGAGACATGTCGTGGTCTGCATTTTTTTGTTGAATGGCCTCATCGATCACAAATTTGATATATGATTTGTGAACTATCAAAATGATGGTGATATTGTTGTTGCCTATTTTTATGGTTGTAGGTGGAAGAATTATACATTGTATGATGTGAAATGCCACCTTTTGAAATGTATAATTCTTGTTGTTAGATTAATGAGATGGTTGGTTAGTGCAAGAGTAAAAAGATTAAGTGAAAAACCTGAAGTAGTTGGACTCGAGTGAAATTGAGTTTGAATGGAGAGCCACGGTGAAGCTGGACATATGTCTTTGAAAGTCACATGTAGACCATAGAAAGATTTAAATGGAAAATTTTTTGATAAAAAATAACATGCTTGGCGTCATAAATTTTATGTGTCAATGTCAAAATAATCGTTGCTAGTATGATTTGGTGAGTTCCCTAAATAAACACATTATTTTGTTTGATATAAAAATTTGTCTTTATTATATGGTCTGAGGTAAGGATATATTACGCAATTAAAAATTTTTGTTTCATTGTATTTAGGAGCGCAATTGTACAATTTTTCAAAACGAGATTTATTTTGAAATGCATAGGCAAGGAATTAATGCAATTTATAGCAGTATGAAAAGCATCAAACTAAAAGCGAAAAGGGATTTGTGCATGTGCCATAAGAATTAAACCAGTGGATTTTTTTAGAGTTAATTTTATTTATAAGAGTAAGGGCGAGCAATATGATAAACAATGCCTTAGTAAGGGCGAGCAATATTTATTTAATTTTTTATATTTGCCACCTTAGTTTGAATGAAAAAGCTTTAATATTAGCATTGAATTGACAATTAACAAAGACAACTATCAATTGAAGACAACATCAAAGGAGAAGAAAATAAATTATTATTCTGAATGATGTGAGAAAAAAATTTTCTTTTGTGGACGTTCAAGACACGCATGTCAATCCTTAAAAGAGTCAGCAATAGCAACCAATACTTGTTTCAAAGGAAGAGTGGCATCTCATAGTCCATTTTTACTCTAGCCTAGCAATAGGATTGCCTTAGTCACTTGATCCTTAATAACAAAGGCCAAAATTCAAAGAAACGACCATTATCATCTTTAAATTTTTGCACAGATAGCAAAGGTTTGGTAATTTTTGAAACATGAAAACATTCTTAAGATGCAAAAGCTTATTAGAATATAATATAAAATAAAAATTTAAAGTTGCATTAGCTATAGGCACCCTTTGTCCATTACCTACTGTGATATTATTGAATCTAGTATAGGGGGTAGGATTTACTAGTGTATTGTGATCAGATGTTATGCGATAAGTAGCTAAAGTATCAAGATACCAATTACTAAAATCAGTAGGAAATGGAAAGGTAAAAGGTTAATGATGCCTATGAGTACCACTATTGGACGATCCATAAGTGCATTGATTGAAACCTGATCCTGCCAACACCATGTTGGCCTATGGTTGATGCTGTAAATATTACTGTCTTGGCGCACAGTGACATCAATAATGATCTGCAGTGTGATTTCAGTACCCATAACTTTGACAAGGTCCTTTATTCCTATAACTCCTTCATCGTGATCGAGTGCCAATGTTATTAGAAGCATATGGGACTTAAGAATTTTGTGGTGGTCACAAGTAAGAAAGAGCTGAAGAATATTGGTGTCTAATAGTAACATGAGCTTGGGGAGATTTTTGCATGTTGCTTAATAAAATTTCATGAGTAATAAGTGAGCCATAAAATTCCTAAAATAAGACTGACGTGCGACATTGATTCAAGGTAGTAACGAGGCCATGATAAACACTACCAATATTGCGATAAATAATCACATTTGTTCAAATTAAGACCGAATTCAAACAAAAAAAAATTTCAAGATTTGGAACAAAGGTTTTTAGAGAAAAGCTGAAACATAAAATTAGTTCATATATATTTTAATACAAAAACCAACTTAGATAGTTGATACAAAGAAGTTCGAATGTTGCTTATAGCTCATTACCTTCATAAATACACTAACATCATGTTGTCAATAGAGGCATGGTTAAAAGAATAACTTAAAGTTGAAGTTAAGCATGGTTGGGGTTTGATATTACATGGTTGGGGTTTGATATTACATAACAAAAAAAGCTAATTACATGATCTCTTAAGAAACCTTCTAGAATAATGTCAATGACCAACACTCCTCCTTGATATTCTTCTTGAAGACTCCAAGGTTTGACCTTAAAATTCAAATTTAGCTCTTGGAAGAGCTTTAGTAAGTATATCAGCAATTTGCTCCTTTGAGCAATAGTACTGAAGTTTGATTTCTCCAGCCTTTTTAGCCTCCCTAATTGCATGAAACTTGACTTGAATATGTTGTGTTCTCTCATGCTAAACCAGATTCTTTGCAATGGAAATGACAGACTTATTGTCCACCCAACTTACTGTTAGATTAGCTTGAACAAAACCAAGATCTGTCAACACTTTTCTAAACCAAATGGCTTAACTTCCAATATTTACAGATAAGATATACTCAGCTTCATCAGATGACTTAGCAATAACTTTTTGCTTCTTTGAATTCCAAGAGAATGCCCCACTTCTAAATGAAAAAATATAACTAGAAGTGCTTTTAGAATCATCAACACTTCTAACCCAATCACTATTAGCATACCCCTGCAATTCATGACTTTCACACTTATTGGCTCTAGGCACCAAGAAGGGAGAGGGGAGTTGAATTGGTGTTTAAATAAAAATTAAAGTGAGGGATAAAGAAAGAGTAGAAAAGAGACACAAGGATTTACAGTGGTTCGAGTATTAATCAACCCTACGTCCACTCCCCAATTCTCTACAATTAGGTGTTTCACTTACTCAAAATGGTGTTTCCAAGCTCACACTTAACTTTTACACTTTGTGTTTTCAAGGCTCACATAACAACCTTTCTTACAAGTGTTTTCTAAACTAAAACCTCTCTCAAGTGTTTTCACAGGCTAACATTAAAACCATTCTCAAGTATTTTTACAGGCTTACACTAAAACCTATTACAATTAGTGTTTAATGCTCACACTAAACAATCACTTAAGCCATAAAGAAGAATTGAAAGAATGAGTAGCAAATTTGCAAGAGTTTTGTTATAAGTTAATGAATTCTCTTACATTTACATATATTTGGCGGAGTATTTATAGTTTATACCCACCAAAGAGACTTAGACAATGAAGCTCATTAAATCTTCAAGACATGCTAGACAAATTCTACATTAATTGTATGACATGTAGAAGTAGCAGTTGCTACTGAAGATTCGCAGTCGCGACATTCCAATTTCCTTACGAGAGCCAAAAATTAAGACGAAAAATCCTGTTTGTATCTAACAGCTAGTCCACGTGTCATCTCATTGGTCCATCAGGAAAATATAGTCATTGCTTTCTAATTGCCTATAAACTTCGCGGTCGCGATTAGTCCTTGTATAAGGTGCGACTAAGAAACAAATTCTTCTGTTTAAAGGAGAATTTTCATCTTCATGAATTACGGTCCCTACCTACAATGTTGCCCTCATAAATTTTATTTTTCGACTGATATCTGAGACACTTGACAAGTTGTGGTTGTAGAGTTGATTCCCTTTTCAGTAACTATGAAAGACGCGATTGAGACCGAGACGTGACAGTGACCGTGAATTCGTCTGTGACTTTGACACTCCCATTTTTGGATGAGTCACGGCAGCGATGATGCTCGCGAATTCATCTGACCTAGTTTCATCTTATTCTTAAGGTAAGTCGCAGTCACAAATTAAGAGTTGCTAACCGCGAATTTGGATGCACTTTGTCTTCTTAAAGATTATGAACTCCATCCAACATCCAATTGAAAGTCTAACTTAATTCTACAAACAACACTTAATGGAAACATTAAGATTGATTAATCTCCTTTATTAAGATCAAAAGAGGTCTAAGACTTAGGATTAACCATCCTAGTCCAACAATCTCCCCCTTTTTTTTATTTTGATAACTTAGATTGATCCTAAGGGAAAATAATGCATGAATGTAAAGTTAGAGTGGTAATATGATTCAATGAATGCTTAGAGATTTCTAGACAATGATCAAGTGTGAAACTTCCTAAGTATGACATTTAATCAATCAAAGTGAAATTTCTAAAAAAAAAAAAAACTTAAGTATGATACGTATGAAACTCCCCCTCAATTTATGCTATTATTTGCAAGTTATTTTCTTTCCTCCTTAGACTTAGATTCTTTCTTATTTTTATCTCTCCTCCTTTGGCAAGATCAAAAAAAGGTTGCATAAAGGAAAAGAACACATGCATAACAAATAGATAAGTGTTCATAAGGAGCAAAATTAATAAGAATGCAATCATAAAAGTAAATACCATCAATCACATAAGATAAGGAATTTCAAAGAAACATTTCTTATTTAATCATAAATAAGCTGTGGGATCACAAGGTTTCCATTTAAAAACAAAAAAGAAAGTACAAGGAATTCCTATTTTAGAATGTTGGAAAGTCATCATCATCTCTAAAAGTTTCTTCTTCCTCTTCATTGTTGTCTCCTTCTACTTTATCTTCATCCTCAACTTCTTCATTGCCTTCTTCTTCTTGAGTATCTTTAAAAAAAAAAAAGAAAGTATAAGGAATTCCTATTTTAGAATGTTGAAGAGTCATCATCATCTCTAAAAGTTTCTTATTCCTCTTCATTATTGTCACCTTCTGCTTCATCTCCATCATCAACTTCTTCATTGTCTTCTTCTTCTTCAGTATCTTTAAATTCAGTAAAGTCCGAAAGATGGTAAGGAGGAACACCCAACTTTTCTTGCAAATCTACCATGCCACTATGAAGATGTGAGAGAAATAGGAATCACCTCTTCATCATTCTCATTATCTTGTCTCATTTTCGATTGACGGTAACAAGAGGCAATTTGGATTTGGGTTTTGGTTAAGGAGGGGGGACTGAGAGGGCTCTTTCTTCAATGATGAGACTCTTCCATTTGGAGGCTTAGGAGGATTCCATTTTCTTAGCCCTAAAAGCACCCAGGTATAAGCATATGTGTCCAGGTGTATGGCTTTGGCATTTATGAGGTAGGTGAGGTTAAGAAAGTTCTAAGAATAGAGGAGTTTGTTGGTGAGGAATTTTTCATTTTCCTTATTAAGTGCCCCTACGAAGCTATAGATTATTGTTTTGTGTGAAGGCAGATGGAATTGGCATTTAGGTTTAGTGCTCATGTGGATCAATTGATCCACAAGACACCGACCAGTTTGGATTGACTTATTTTTGACAAGGTAGAAAAGAAATGCCAAGCCCTTTTGTGATACTTTGTCATTACCATCACCTCTAGCATTTATGAAAAAGATGATGATACGATGGAGTATCCAAAGAGGCAGGGTTTTTATGTATTTGGCTAGGGAGGTTTTCGGATCGTGTTTGGTTTCAATGGAAATTTCCATCCAGAATTCGAAATATATGACATCAAGAGTATAGATAATAAAAGGAATATTTTCTCCAACTTGAAGGTTGAAAATGGGGAAAAGTTGTTCAAAGGTAACGAAATATGGATCACCAAAAGCCTAAAAAACTAACTCGTGTTACCCCATTTGAGAATCTGCTTTGTGACTCAATTGAACCGTGCACATAAATTCGTTAAGAACTTCTCCGTAACCGTGTTCATCCCGAAAGATGAACTCATTCCAGCCCAAGTTTGAAAGGAATGCATGAATCTCTGCATTGATGCCTAGAATCTCCAACAGAAATGTAGAATGTATTTTGTTGGGGAGGATGATCTTTGAAGAATTTGCCTTGTAGCACTCTTTCTCCTTCTTTGTGATGCCCTTCATTAGATGGAGTGCAGGGGGGTGCAGATGGCTGAGTCACAGCCTTGCCCTTTTCTGCTCTTGAAATCTTCTTGGGAGCCATTACAGAAAATAGAGAGAATTTGAGAATTTGGAGAGTTTTGGAAGGATAATAGTTTTGGAGTATAATGAAGTGATGAGAATCACTATTTAGGGGGTTTAAATAGCCATTGAAGGGGTGTGTAAATGGCTAGAATTGGATTTATGAAGAGTTAGAAATGGTTGGCAGTCAAATCACTTAATGGCTTGGCAATTACTCAAATTCGCGTTTGGGATCGCAATCGCGATTTTCGAAAAATATGAGTAACGGATAAAAATTTCTTAGGAATACGCGCTACAATGGTCAAAATTTGTATTCTTAACCAAAATTCATGGTGGAGCTTGATTCTTGCGATTGCGATTTCATGTTTGATAGTCGATGACTTGGACTTGTAATTTGCGAACGTGAATAGAAGATAGCGACCACGAATTATGAGTCAACAAGGATAAGGATGGAAAGTTAAGTTTTGAAAAAAAATGTGATCCATCACTGTGTTGATGCTTAATTTGTGCAATATGTTAACAGAAAAGCACAATTGCAATTTAAAATTAAGACATCTCAATTAACACATTAAATTCAATAATCATACATATAATTATCACCAATCAACAAATAACAATCAACACACATAGTAATCATAGATAAGATCAAATATTTCACTTTAGGGAACTGTCATCAAGCATTCCTAATTCTTTCTTAATGAAGTTTAACCTTTCTTCTTTGAGAGGTTTAGTGAAAATATCCGCAAATTGATGATTTGTGTTTATAAATTCTGACACAAGATCACCCTTTTAGATATGATCTCTAAGGAAATGGTGACTAATATCTATGTGTTTGCCCTAGACTATTGGATGAGATTCTTAGAGAGATTAATAACACTAGTATTATCACATTTAATAGGAATCTGATCAATCATTTTGCCAAAGTCCTTCAATTGTTATTTCATCCTAAGGATTTGGATGCAACAATAACTGGCAACAACATACTCGGCTTCTGCTATGGATAAGGCAACCGACACTTATTTTTTGCTAAACCAAGATACTAGGAATTCTCCTATAAATTGGCAAGTCTTGGAAGTGTTTTTTCTATCTAATAAACTACTTGCATAATCTACATCTGAATATCCTATAAGATTAAAGGTTGAATCCTTAGGATACCATAATCCTAAGTGAACTTAATAGCATTTAAATGAGATTCTTTAGGAGAGGATTGGAACCTAGCACACATACATACACTAAACATGACATTCGGCCTAAAAGCAGCAAGATAAAGTAGAGATCTAATCATACATCGATATCTCTTTTCATCTACCTTCTTACCTGATTCATCTTTGTCTAGCTTGATGGTACCACTCATTGAGGTTTTGGCTACTTTGTAACCATTCATGCCAAACTTCTTGAGTATCTCCCTTGTGTATTTAGCTTGGTTGATGAAGATCCCTTCTTTCGTTTGCTTAATATATAAACCGAGAAAGAACTTGAGCTCTCCCATCATGCTCATTTTGAATTTCCTAGTCATACACTTAGTAAAATCCTCACAAAGAGACTCATTAGTAACACCAAAAATGATATCATCAACTTAAATTTATACAATTAGTATATCATGCTTGTGTTTTTAAACAAATAGTGCAGTGTCCACCTTTTTTTTTTCAAAATCATTTTTCAAAAAAAATTAACTAAGCATTTCATACCAATCTCTTAGAGCTTGTTTCAGTCCATATAAGGCTTTGTTCAATTTAAAAACATGATTGAAAAAATAATGTGACTCAAATCTAGGATGATGTTCAACATAGACTTCCTGCTCAATAATTCCATTCAAAAATGCACTTTTGCATCCATTTGAAAAAGCTTAAAATTTATGTGGCATGCAAAAGCTAAAAGTACCCTAATGGCCTCTAATCTTGCAATGGGGGCAAAAGTCTCATCATAATCTATGTCTTCCTCTTGGTTGTATCCCTTAACAACCAATTTAGCTTTATTCTTTGTGATAAGATCTTGCTCATCTAACTTGTTCCAAAACACTCATTTGCAACCTACAATGGACTATTCTTTAGGCCTAGGGACAAGTTTTCATACCTTGTTTCTCTCAAATTGGTTGAGTTTCTTTTGCATAGCAAGTAACCAACTCTCATCTTCAAGAGCCTCATCAATTGATTTTGACTTAAGTTGAGAAATAAAAGCAAGATTATTATCTAAAAGATGAAGTTGTGATCTAGTACTTACACCCTTAGAGGTATCACCAATGATCAAGTCCTTGGGGTGATATTTGGAGAATCTCCAATCTTTGGGTAGATGTTGACTTGGCCCATCTTCTTATTGTTGTTGTGGCTCCTCATCTACTTTTGATGATTCACCTTCTTTCTTGTTTTTATTCTCTTTTCTTGTAGTGTATTCCAATTCTAACTTTTCAAAGTCACCTACAAGATCACCAAGAAAAACACCTTTCCCAAGATCAAGTTTACTAGATTCATCAAAAACAACATTCATAGACTCTTCAACTACCATTGAACTCTTATTGAAGACTCTATATGTCATGCTAGAGGTGGAATAACCTAAGAATATACCTTCATTGGTCTTGGAATCAAATTTCCCAAGATTATCCTTGGTATTCAATATATAGCACTTATATCTAAGTACTCTTAGGTATGATATCTTGGGTTTTCTACCATTTCATAGCTCATAAGATATTTTATTGAGAATGAGTCTTTTAAAAACTCTACTTGCAATATAACACGAAGTATTAATGGCTTCAGCCCAAAAGTAATTCAGTAAAAAATACTCATTGAGCATGTTTCTAGCCATTTCTACTAATGTTCTATTTTTTCTCTCTACAACACCATCTTGTTGTAGTGTTTTAGGAGTTGAAAAGTTATGAAAAACTCCATTCTCCAAACAAGAAGTTTAAAAAAACTTATTTTAAAATTCCTTTTCATGGTCACTTCTAATAGAAAAAATGAAGTAACCCTTTTCATTGTTAATTCTTTTTACAAAACTTTTGAAAGCATCAAAAGTATCATTCTTATGTGCTAAAAAGGACACCCAAGTAAACCTAAAGTAATCATCAATTCGGACTAGTGCATAATGTTTTCCATCTAAGTTAGCACTTCTAGTGGGTCCTATCAATTCCATATGAATTAATTGAAGAGGTCTAGAAGAACTTACAACATTTTTAGATTTGTAGGAGGCTTGATGTTGCTTCCCAATTTGGCAAGGACCACATGTTTTGTCTTTAGTGAAATTTAGCTTGGGAAGGCCTTCTACTAACTTTCCTTTAGATAGGCTTTGTAGGAGATCCATACTTGTATGTCCAAGTCTTCTATACCATAACCAAGCTTCATTGCTCAAAGACATAAGACACTTAAAAGATTGGTTAGCCAAATTGTCTAAGTCAATTGAATAGGTATTGTCTTTCCTTTTACCCTTGAAAATAACCTCTTCATCCACTAATGTGGTGACTTGACATTCTCTAGGATCAAATGTGACTTTATTACCTTTGTCACACAATTAACTTACACTCAACAAATTATGTTGTAAGTCATTAACTAATAAATCATTATCAATCAAGGAACAACCATTCATACTAATGGTTCCAATGCCAATTACCTTACCTTTGGCATTGTTACCAAATATGACATCTCCACCTTCTTTTACTTTCAACATCGTGAATAGCTTTCTATTTCCCGTCATATGCTTAGAACATCCACTATCCACATGCCAATTGCTTGATTTATTAGTGGTTGCCACACTTTCTTACATAATAAAAGTAAGTCACCTTTTCTTAGGTATCGAAACATACTTAGGTACTAGGAGGTTAGGAGTTGAAGGGTCATCTAATTTGAGGTGAGTCTTCCTAATAAAATAATGAATATTAATATGTCTAATTTCATACAATAGTGACATTGGAGTTTAGACTTGTGAGTCTTTCTCCTATGCACAAACTTAGTATGAGTATGAGGTCTTCTTATACTTTGATTATGTGAGTGCATGCATGTGCATGAGTGATGAGAAGTAGTAGAGAATTATTTGTGTTTGTGTGTGCGAGCATGCTTTTTGTTATACATGTAAGCATGATTGGCTTTTTGAGTATTGGCTCTTGAGCTTTCGGGAACCTTCCCTTTGTCATTAGGCTTAGGAGGCTTAATGCTAGGAGCACTTTTCTTCCCAATTACCTCAACACTTGAAGTTTGAGTTTCTAATGGTCTAACAAATGTAGTATGTGATTATGAGGAGGTTCCATTGAAGACTAAACCATGTCTAATCAATGGTGGCCTTTGAGACATAATCAACGTGTCTAAGGCTTCTTTTCCTTTATGAAACTTAGAGATTGAGCTTCTAAGCTCAATGACTTCTCCTTTTAGGGAGTCATTCTCTTCTCTCAATGAAGCCAATGATGAAGATGATTTGGAAAGATTTTCCATAGATTTTTTGAGCTCATCATTTGATGCTCTTAATTCGCTTACAAGATCATTGAGGGATTTATAATCATTCTCTAATTTTAGACATTTTTTCTTGTAAGACTTCATTTGTAACTTGTATTTTTCACATCTCAGAGTAAGAACCTCTAGAAGCTCTTCATCTGTCTCATCAAAATCTGAATGAGAGTGGGATGAAGTACTTACCTCATTTGGAGAGTCTTCTTGTGCCATGAAGCAAATGTTGGCAACTTTTCCATCTTCTTCATCTTCACTTGAGCTATCATCCCAAGTGGCTGAGAAACTCTTCTTCTTCTTCTTGTCCCATTTCTTATTTTTCTTCTTTATCTTGGGACAATCGTATTTGATTTGGCCTTGCTTGCTACACTGATAGCAAGTGACTTCATTAGATCTCTCTCCAGGATTAGGAGTTATCTTCTTGAAACTTCTTTTCTTTTTTCTTCTTTTAATTAACTCTTTAGTCCTTTTTAAGAGCATTGCTAGCTCTTCTTCTTCTTTGTCACTCTTTTCATCACTAGAGGTTGTTTTTACCTCCTTCTCTTTAGTTGAGGATTTGAGTGCTAAGGTTCTTCTTTCTTTTTCCCATTTTTCTCCTTGGCCCCTTAATTTCTTTATTTGCTTATCCTTTTGTAAGGTCAACTCATGAGTAAAAAGTTTACCTATCAACACATCCATAGGAACCTTTCCAATCTTCGGGTTGGACTCTTGAATGTTGCACACTCTTGCACCAAACTTATCTAATGGAAGAGTTTTAAGGATTTTCGTGTTTACCTTATAGTTGGTAAGAGTCCTTCTAAATTTCTTCATGTTTGTGACGATGGATAGAAATCTATTCGTCATTTCGATGATGCTTTCATGGTCTTTCATCATGAAGAGCTCTCATTCCATCACGTACATCTCCAATCTACTTGACTTAACAAGTGTTGTGCCCTCATTATAGTTTTTAAGAGTTTTCCCTAGAGAGAGAGCTTAATAGAATAGTCATTGCCCTCTTGTTCTTGCCATTTAACCTCCTATAGGCTTCAATCCAATCTTCCTTTGGAATTAGTTCGTCAATTTCATCCACTACTTTAGTGGGTGACTTTCATTCTTTGATAACTACATCCCAAAGGCCCACTACTTTTATATCAAGATAAATCTCCTTCTTATACTATTAATGAGTATAATTGAATCCATCAAAGTAGGGCTTGAGGTGCGAATGGATTCCCTCTTGTGCTATGATCTTTGCTCACACAATTAAGGCTTATTTGTGAGAATAGGCTCTGATACCACTTGTTGGCCCTAGTCACCAAGAAAAAGGGAAGGGGGAAGGGGAGAGTTAAATTGGTGTTTAAATAAAAATTAAAGTGAGCGATAAAGAAATAGTAGAAAAGAGACAAAAGCATTTATAGTGGTTTGAGTATTAATCAACCTTACGTCTACTCCCTAATTCTCTGCAATTGGTGTTTCACTCACTCAAAATGGTGTTTCCAAGCTCACACCTAATTTTAACACTTTGTGTTTTTGAGGCTCATATAACAACCTTTCTTACAAGTGTTTTCTAAAGCTTACACTAAAACCTCTCTCAAGTGTTTTCACAGGCTCACACTAAAACTTTTCTCAAGTGTTTTTATAGGCTCACACTAAAACCTATTACAATTGATGTTTAATGCTCATACCAAACAATCACTTAAAGCATAAAAAAGAATTAAAAGAATGAGTAGCAAATTTGCAAGAGTTTTGTTACAAGTTAATGAATTCTCTTACATTTACATATGATTGGTGGAGTATTTATAGCTCATACCCACCAAGAGACTTTAAACAATGAAGCTCACTAAAACTTCAAGGCATACTAGGCAGATTTTGCATTAATTGCATGATAGGTGGGAGTCGCGGTCACTACTGAAGATTTGCGATCGCGACATTCCAATTTCCATATGGGACCCAAAAATTGAGGCGAAAAATCTCATTTGTGTCTAACGGCTAGTCTACGTGTCAGCTCCTCATTGATCCATCAGGAAAATATAGTCGTTGCTTTTTAATTACCTATAAACTTTGTTGTCGTGATCATTCCTTGTACAGGGCACGACTGAAATGCGAATTCTTCTGTTTAAAGGAGAATTTTCATCTTCATAAATCGTGGTCTCTACCCATAATGTTGCCCTCATGAATTTTATTTTTCAATGAATATCTGGGACATTTGGCAAGCTGTGGTTATGGACTTGATTCCCTCTTCAGTCACTATGAAAGTAGCGGTCACGACCGAGACGCTACAGTGGCTGCTAATTCGTTTGTGACTTTGACACTCCCATCTTTGGATGAGTCACGACAGCGATGATGCCCGTGAATTTGGTCTAGTTTCACCTTGTTCTTGAGCTAAGTGGCAGTCGTGAATTAAGATTACCAACCGCGAATTTGGATGAACTTTGTCTTCTTAAAGATTATGAACTCCATCCAACTTCCAATTGAAAGTCTAACTTAATTTTGTAAAACAACACTTAATGGAAACATTAGGATTGATCAATCTCCTTTGTCAAGGTCAAAAGAGGTCTAAGACTTAGGATTAACCATCCTAGTACTGCAAAAAACACATAACTAGAAGTGTTTTTAGAATCATCAACACTTCCAACCCAATCACTATTAGCATACCCCTGTAATTCATGACTTTTACACTTGCTAAACCAGAGACCAATATTAGTAGTGCCTGCAATATATCTTAACACTTTTTTTAGCAACACCAGGATGAATTTTTCTAGAACCTTTTATAAATCTTGAAAGTAAACTTGTCGCAAACATGATGTCTAGTCTAGTTGTAGCTAGATATAATAAGCTTCCCACAATGCTTCTAATGACTGAGGCATTTGCTTTCCCACTTTCATCCTTTCTAGTTAGCTTCCCATTCACCATTAAAGGTGTAACAATAGGCTTAGCTTTATTCAACTGAAATTTCCTGAGAACTTCCTAAGCATATTTAGTTTGAGAAATGAAAATGCCTTCTTATGATTGACTAATTTCCATTCCCAATAAGAAAGCCATCTCTCCCAAATTAGACATCTCAAATTCCTGCTACATTTTCCTCTTAAAGTTTTCAACCTTTAAATCATCTCCTTCTGTCACCAAAAGATCACCCACATACAAGTATACAATCAACCTTACTTCTTCTTCATCTTTCATGACATGCAAAGTGACTTTATTTTCACTCTTGAGGAAGCCTTTTTGCAGCAGATAAGTATCAATTCCGTTGTACCAAAATCTTAAGCCTATAGAGAGCTTTGTTGAGCTTGTACACCTTTCATTCTTTACATGGGATTATAAAGCCTTCAGGTTGCTTCATAAAGATATCCTCCTTCAATACACCATTTAGGGAATGTTGATTTTGCATCTAGATGAAAGATTCTCTAATTTTCTTTTGCTACGAGTGCCATTAGAAGCTTTATGGTGTCATGCCTTACTACCAATGCAAATGTATTAGTGTAGTCCACTCCAGTTTGTTGAAGATAGCCCTTAACAACCAATCTAGCCTTAAATTTGTTTACAAAAACCATTAGGATTTAATTTGGTTCTGTAAACCCATGTAACACCTATTGTCTTATATGTTTCAGGCTTCTCCACAAGCTTCTAAGTGTCATTCTTCCTTATCATATTGATCTCCTCCTCCATGGCTTTCGTCCAACCTTCACGACTTAATGCTTCATCATAGCTTACTGGTTTAAGAGTGACTATGTTACAACTATCATAAATCTCTTGCAGCAGTCTTGTACCTCTAACAACATGTTCAGTATCATTATCTGAGCTTTCTTCATCTTCTTTATCTTAAAGCTTTCCTTCCTTCTAATCCCATTCAGCAGCTTCATCAAATTTCACATTCTTGCTAACAAAAACTTTCTCTGTTTTGGGATTGAAGATTTTATATCCTTTGGTGATAATACTATAACTAATAAAGATACCAACATTTGAATTCTTGTCTAGCTTGTCCCTCTTTTCTTCAAGTATGTGTGAGCAACAAACACACCTAAAAACCCTCAAATGCTCCATTGATGGTTTGGTTCTATGCCACATTTCAAATGGAACCTTGCCATTTAATGCTTTTATTAGTAACAAATTCAACAAATAAACAACATTGATTGCCTCAACCCAAAAATGCTTTGGCAAGTTCTTTTCATGCATCAAACACCTGGCCATCTCCATCACAGTTATATTCTTCCTTTCACTCACTCCATTTTGTTGTGGAGTGTAGGGAACTATGAGCTAGTGTTTGATCCCTTCTTTGTACAAACAAACTTGAAATCTTTTGAGATATGTTGAGCTCCATTGATCTCAGCATTTTGATTCCACAACCAACTTCCTTTTTTGCTTGTGCTTTAAACTTCACAAGCTCACTTAGCACTTCTGATTTTTACTTCAAAAAACTAACCCCACAACACCTAGAGTAATCATCAATGAATAATAGAAAGTATTTGCTATTATTCAAGGATGGAATACTCATAGGTCCCTACACATTAGAGTGCACTAGCTATAATTTCTCAATAGCTCTCTAGTTGCTACTTGAGAATGATAGCTTACTTTGCTACCCAAATTGGCAAGCTTCACAAACACCCTCTCCTTCCATAATTATAGGCAAGCCATCAACCAAATTATTTTGATATAACAAATTCAAATTCTCATAACTGAAGTGTTATAACATCTTACGCCAAAGAATTAAGTCATTCACCACAGTTGAGTATGCATGCAAAGTGTTTTGTGTTACATCCAATGAAAAAAGTTTATCTTTCATATCTACTGTCATCATTTCATTTCTATTTGGATCGTAAATGATGCATTTTTTTCTTTTTGAAATGCAACTCATAATTTTTTTCAAGTAGTTGGCCAACATTAAACAAGTTTAAATTGATTTCAGGAAAAAATAACACCTTTGAAATAGATTTTGTACCTGTTGGAGTGTTGATCACAATAGTTCCTTTTCCTTTAAACTTAACCTAAGCTTCATTGCTAACCTTTATTTTGTTGAAAGACTTATCAAGGATCTTGAAGCTATCCTTATTAAATGTCATGCGGCTTGAGCAACCACTATCAACAAGGCAAGTGTTCATTTCAATCTTGGCAACGTGGAAAGTTGTTGTAAATAACCTCTTAGTTGGAGCTTCTTGATCTTTAGCTACTTGTTCTTGCTGAGTAGGTTGTGCTTGCTTGTTCTTGCATACCTTGGCCATGTGTCCAAATTGATTGCAGGCTCTACATTAAATGTCAGGCCTGAACCAACAATGTTTCTCAGCATGTGTCTTCTTCTTGCAGTGTTTACAAGGTGGATACTTGCCTTTCTTTCCACCTTTTTCATCTCTACTCCTTTTATCTTTCCCTTTATGCTTTTTTTATTGCTTCTTACCTCCACTTGACTGACCTCCTTCACCTTACTTTGCCAGAAATGCTCTTTCAGCTGTCTCTCCTTGCCTTAAGTTGATTCTTTACTCTACAACATGGAAGGCATTCATCACTTCAATTAAAGTGATGGTGAATAGGTTTTTAATGTCTTCTAGTGAAGATACCTTTGGCTCGAATCTTGCTTGAATACTTACAAGAACCTTGCTCACTATCCTCTTGTCAGACAACTCTTCTCCAAGAAGTCTCAGCTGGTTAACTACTCTCATCAACTTGTCACTATACTTGTTGAGTGTTTCAAAGTCTCCCATTTTTTAGAGTTTCAAATTCTCTCCATAAATTCAAGACTTGAATTTGTTTGGTTCTAACATTGCCTTAGAACTCCTCCTTGAGTTGATCCCAAGCTTGTTTTGCTATCTCACTATTCATGATTCTAGTGAAAATAGACTTTAAAATAGAGGAATAAATTACAGCTAAGGCCTTGTATTTGTTAGCACATTCCTCACTATACTGGTGGAGTTGTGCTATGGTGGGGTTGGCTTACAATGGTGTTGGTTCTCTACCCGATTCCACAACATCCCAAAGGTCAAATGCCCTTAGGTATGCCTTCATTTTCACAGCCCGGAGCAAGGTGGTGTTGGAGTCGAGAATCCCTTTGAAGCCATCAACTCACTCTCAAGATGTTTAGGTCTTTTAGTGGTATTTAAGCTCTCTTGTTTTCTCTCTTTTTAGCCCTTAAAGATCTATAAAAGTTATGATACTGTGTTCAAATTAAGACTGAATTCAAACAAAAAATAACTTTAAGAGCTAGAACAAAGGTTTTTAGAGAAAAGTTGGAAAATAAACTTAGTTCCTCTTCATTCATATATATTTTAATACAGAAACCAATTTATATAGCTGATGCGAAAAAGTTTGAATGTTGCTTTCAACTCATTACCTTCACAAATATACTAAAACCATATTGTCAACAGAGGCATGGTTAAAAGAATAACTTAAAGTTGAAGTTAAGCAGCCCCGTACTTAGCATGGTTGGAGTATGATATTACATAATAAAAAAAGAATGATTACATGATCTCTTTAGAAGTCTTCTAGAAGAATGTCAATGACTAACAACATTGAATTCAACATCAAAGAGGTCTACCAACAGCTGAGAGTTCATCAACGAAACTCTTGGATTTTTGTAAATATTATGAAATTGGCATATCATTTTTCTTTAATTCTTACAACTTAATGTGAAGTTGCAACTATTGGTTCTGAGATATAGAACTAAAAGCACTTTCTAATACTTGCCACATAATAAAGGAGTTTGTCATACCAACTACATAAAGAAACACATAATCTAAAAGAGAAGAAAGAATCTAAGATAGAAGAAGTTGATCCTTTTGAAACCACTCATTAATTATATAAGGATTGGGGACCAAGTTTTCAAGATTTTCTTGTGAAGAAATGAATTGTAGTAGTGCTGGGTGTGTGCCATCTATAAAACCGAGTGCCTATGGTAGTTGAGGAGGGGAATATATTGAGTTTTCCATTGAAGATAATTGTCAGTGTTGAGTTTTTATGGAGAGAATGTGGCTGATTGAAGGAATAATACAAGGAATGGTGGATGTGTTGGTGGTAGTGGGCATTACTTGATCAACCATTAAAATAAAAAATTTAAGGGTTGAGCTCTAATACCATGTAGAGGAAAGTTGTTATTGTATTCATGTATATTTGATAACAATTATAAAAGTATATATAATACTTTACACAACAAACTAAACTTACAAAGTAGATAATGATAAGAGATTACAACAACTAAGTGTAAAACTAAATACAAAGTTGGCATAGATATCTTATCAATACAATGTCTTGCTATATGCATGGAAAGATGAATAATTCAAAGTTACAATTAGGTATTCTCTTACTTATACAACGTCATCAATAGGTAAAATATGTTGATTCATTTTTCAGTATTCCTATTTCATAATAACAGTCAATATATTCATTTAACAAATTTATTCTTTGTAATTTTGTTTCACATGTTTTTATAATCAATGCATTTTGTTTGAAAATGCAATAAAAATTAATTTGTGTTAATATTGTGATTCTTCTCGTATGAATATTATTAAATTTTAGTTTCTTCAACAATATAAAATTTTATTTTAAAAAACAAATATTTATCACAATCCTTTTTTTTTTTAATCAAATCACATTAGTATATATTAAGATATTCTGCCATAAGTGGGATAAGAGGAAGCAGTTGTCTCTGATTCTACACCGATGGACACAACTCCCTAAGCCTATGGAGCTGCAGCTGATTCTCTTTGAACAAATGAGTCTCATTATTCCTCAGTTAGAGGCTATAAAAATTTGTTGTTAATGATAATTATAAACTAATACTTTTGTCTCACTATAAGATTTATGTTTAGGGCCATATATATATATATATATATATATATATATATATATATATATATATATATATATATATATATATATATATATATAAATAAAAAAATATATAAATAAAAAATAGGTAAAGAAAATAGATATATAGATAAAAAAATATAAATAAAT
>CATIWR010266058.1:0-10369 GCA_949677035.1 Omphalea diandra | reverse complement strand
TGGGTCTTTGTCACCAGCATTATCAGGTTTGAGATCTTTGAGAATTTTGACGTTGTTTGGTAATCAGTTTACTGGTAATATCCCACAAGAGTATGCAGAGTTAACCACATTGTGGAAGATTAATTTCAGTTCTAATGCCTTATCTGGGTCAATCCCAGAATTCATTGGTGATTTGCCAAGCATTAGGTTTCTTGATTTGTCAAGGAATGGTTACAGTGGAGAGATTCCACCTGCTTTGTTCAAGTTTTGTTACAAGACCAAGTTTGTTTCTTTTTCTCATAACAGTCTTTCTGGTTCAATTCCTATCTCAATTGTGAATTGTACTAACCTTGAAGGGTATGATTTCTCGTTTAATAATCTCAGTGGTGAATTGCCTCCTCGAATTTGTGATATTCCTGTGCTAAAGTTTATGTCTTTAAATACTAATATGTTAACTGGGAATGTCCAAGAGATCTCCAGATGCCAAAGATTGAGTTTTTTGCATCTTGGCAGCAACATGTTTTCTGGGTTGGCACCATTTGAGGTTCTTGGATACCAAAACTTGAGTTATTTTAATGCATCACACAATGGGTTTCATGGAGAGATTCCTGAGATTGGAACCTGCAGTGAGGGACTGGAATTCTTTGATGCTTCGGATAATGATTTGGATGGAGAAATCCCATTGACCATTACAAACTGCAAAAGCCTTAAAGTTCTCAATCTGGGGTTTAACAGGCTGAATGGGAGCATCCCAATTGGAATTGCAGATTTAGAGAAGCTTTTGGTGCTTAATTTGGGCAACAATTCCATTGATGGAAACATTCCCACTGGATTTGGAGGCATTGAGCTACTTCTGCTCTTGGATTTGCATAATCTCCACCTTACTGGTCATATTCCAAAAGATATAAGCAATTGCCAGTTTCTTCGTGAGCTGTGAGTCTAATTACCATCTTGCTATGTTTTTAATTTTACCCGCATCTTCTTTTAAATCCTACTTGAAATATTTCTGATGTTTTGATGCAGGGATCTTTCTGGTAATGGTTTAGATGGAGAAATTCCCAATACCCTTTACAATATGACTTCTTTAGAAGTCCTTGACTTGCATCTAAACCAATTCGATGGCAGCATACCAGAGACTCTAGGAAACCTGTGGAACCTCCAAGTGCTTGATCTCTCACAAAATAATCTTTCAGGAGCAATCCCAGCTTCCCTTGGAAATTTGCCACATTTAACATATTTTAATCTCTCATCCAACAGCCTTTCGGGTTCCATTCCTTTGATACCAAAATTCCAGGCTTTTGGTGCATCTGCGTTCTTGAATAATTCTGGGCTCTGTGGTCTTCCTTTGGAGATATCTTGCTCAGGCAATGGCACAACTCCAACATCGAAGAAAAACAAGGTGCTTGGTAATTCTGTAATTGTGGCAATTGTTGCTGCTGCATTGATCCTGACTGGGGTTTGTGTGGTATCAATCATGAACATTAGAGCACGCAGTAAGAGAAAAGAGGATGAGACAATGGTTGTTGAGAGTACACCACCGGGTTCAACTGATTCTAATCTTATAATTGGGAAGTTGGTTCTATTCAGCAAGACTTTACCCTCAAAGTATGAAGATTGGGAAGCTGGTACCAAAGCTTTGCTTGACAAGGAATGTTTGATCGGTGGTGGGTCAATTGGCTCAGTCTATAGAACTAACTTTGAAGGTGGGATCTCAATTGCAGTGAAGAAGCTGGAGACTCTAGGTAGGATCGGAAGCCAAGATGAATTTGAGCAAGAAATCGGGCGTCTAGGTACCCTTCAACATCCCAATTTGGTTGGTTTTCAAGGCTACTACTGGTCCTCAACAATGCAGTTAATTTTATCTGAATTTATTCCAAATGGTAATCTGTATGATAATCTACATGGACTTGACTATCCAGGCACCAGTACTTGTGTGGGAAATAGTGCGTTGCACTGGTCTAGGAGGTTTCAGATTGCTCTCGGAACAGCAAGAGCACTTTCTTATCTTCACCATGATTGTAGGCCTCCAATTCTCCATCTCAACCTCAAATCAACTAACATACTCTTAGATGAATATTACGAACCCAAGTTGTCTGATTATGGGTTAGGGAAGCTGCTACCCATTTTAGACAACTATGGTTTAACCAAATTCCACAATGCTGTAGGGTATGTTGCACCAGAGTTGGCTCAAAGTCTAAGACTCAGTGAGAAATGCGATGTATACAGTTTTGGAGTGATTCTTTTGGAGCTAGTTACCGGTAGGAAACCAGTGGAGTCTCCAACAGCAAATGAGGTAGTGGTTTTGTGTGAATATGTTCATAGCTTATTGGAGACAGGCTCTGCTTCAGATTGCTTCGATAGACGTTTGCGTGGTTTTTCGGAAAATGAGTTAATTCAGGTTATGAAATTAGGGTTGATTTGTACATCTGAGGCTCCTTCAAGAAGACCAAGCATGGCTGAAGTTGTTCAGGTCCTTGAGTCCATAAGATCTGGAGTGGAACCCTCATAGTCATAATAAGTGCTTTAGAATTGTGTTCTTGGACCACCTTAGGATTAAATTAACCATGTCCGTTTCAATCATAGTCTAGCTGGAAGTTGGTGTGGGTTAGCTGTGCAGAGACAATGGAGGAGTTACATATTAGGGAGGGAAAAAAAAAAAAAAAAAACAAAGAAAATCATTCTTTTCTATTCATTTTTGGAATTACCATTATTAAATTGTTCCCCACATTTGTACCATTTGCAATAAAACGATTCATTTATTGTATTTCATATGCTGACAAGCACAACAACTTACACATTTGACGTTGGGATCTCTGGGTTATCTATTTGTTTAGTGAAAATATATTTTGTATTATTGGTTAATAAAAAAAATTTTGATAAAAAAATTAAATTATTTTTTTGAAAAATAACATTCTATTTGACGAAAAGTTATTTTTTGAATTTAAATAAATTCTTCTAAATAAAAATAAATCATATAAATATATGTATTTATTATTATTAATTATTCACAATTATTCCACTTTGTGATTTGTCATTCATGAAGTTGATTATTGCGGAATTGTGCGCTGCATTAGACAAATGATTTGCTGTTTAAACCCCACAAATGGATATGATTTTAATAAACAAACCCAAAAGGGACAACCTGATGATGCTAGGAATTAATGTGGCTGTGTTAAAAAAGACTTGGATGGATTAAAAGAAGTATATCAGTATATGCATGCATGTTAAAGAGCAATAAGGTTTCATGGATAAATTGTGTAATGAATTTGCATTGTGCTTTAAAAATTGAGTAGGTAAGTCATCTATCATATGTTCTTCTGTTTGTTTCTTCCATTACACGTTAAAACCTCATTTTGGTTTCCTCAGCCCCTAGGTTCTGGAGTTTTCTACCGTTTTGGATTTATTTGCTGCATCTGGGTTTTTTTATTGAATAAAATGATTTTCTTCATCTAAAAGGAAAGAGAAGTCTCAAACAAGAATTGTGGGTGTAAGGATTATTAACATACCCCAAACCCTGAGGACAAGGTCTGAAAAGTATTCACAAACTCCAATCTAAGAATTTTAGCTAAAAGAATTCATAAAATTTTTCGCTAACTTCTGCAAATATTTGACACGATACATTGAATCAAAACTGAAGAGGAAAAATAAATATTAACATTGTTTAAGCTTCTGCCCGTTTTTGGCATAAATGGTTTATAAAAAGTCATACTACTACTCTAAGTGAAGGAACTTTTCTATGTACTTCCGTTGTCCAAAGCCATTATTAAACAAGCAACCGCATGAAATTTATATGTACCAAAAAAAAATCTGAATGTAATCTAACTCTGTCGAAGAAACTGAACATTTCAACTGCGAGATTTACAGGTTTCAGAAATTTTACGAATTTGATCCACAACTACAGGAATATCTCTTTCAGTCAAGGTGGTAAAACAGAACCTGAACCATCCTGGTTCAATACAATGACAAGAAGATCCAGGAGTTGCATTCAGCTTAGCGGTATTCAGCGGTTTGTCCCAAAGCTCAAACTCCCCTTTCTCACTGTAAGAGCATATAAACTCGCTCATTTCATCCCAACAGTAGAAGCCACCATTGCTACTTATGCATTTAATGCCCAGTTTGCTTTAATCCTGCTGCAAATTTAGCATACATCTTTTGCAATCTCTCTCTATTAATCTGAATGAAATTTTGAACAAACATGTATCTGAAAGCATGGAGATAAGTAGACGCTGGGTTGGAGCTGAAATGGATGAGAACCTTGTCAAATTTCTAGTAGCAGTAACACTCTCATTCAAGGAGTAAACAACGCCCACCCTAAAACCTGGCAAAGACAGATCTTTCAATAAATCATACACAATATGCAATTTGTCCATAATATGCAATTTGTCAGTCTGAATCCTCTAAATGGATGAGTTCTGCCATGCTTACAAACTTTTCACTTCCATGAGTGGACCCAGCAAGTATTTCATTAGACATTATATGAATATTCTTCTCCCTGGCAAAGTCCAGAAGGCTATATAGTGTTTCTCGATTAAGCAGATTCCCCACAGGATTTGAGGGGTTGGAGATTATCATCCAACGAACTTTGAGACCACGCTTCTTTGCATGGTTGAATGCTCAATCAAGCGCAGTTATACTCAAACTGAAGTTGTCGGCACTATGACAGGGAACAGATATTATCTCTACTCCTGTTTGCCATTTTACATCCCTATCAAATCTGCATATCGTGTTTGAACTTCAATTCTCTCATAAGATAGCAGGTTACTTGAATGAACTGGTGAAATAGAGATTGGAACAAGAAATGCATTACCAGCATCAGCTAAAAGCTAAGCATCTCAATTGCAGCATCTGCACCTGCTGTCAACACTACTTGTGAGGGGTTGAAAGAAACTTCTTTTTCCATGATTTGAGACATAAATTCCGCCACAGCCTGCAGGAAAGAGAAATTAGAGCAGAAAAGGCTGCATGCTGTGTTGAAACAGATGCCAAGTGCAAGCAAGAAAGTAAGCAGCATGCACAGGACATGGAGCAGCGCAGTATAGCTCAAATCTCTAGTGCTACATCCATCAGGTAAATGACTAAAGCATTTAATTAATGTCCAACCTTCACCTACAACTTACTTGAAAGTAAGAGATGATCCAGACACATATATGGTAGCCACAAGATTTGTAGCTTGCATGATCCAGCACATGTAAGAGAGAGAGATCGAAAGAAGTGTTACGGCATAGGAATCCTGCAATTTCCCATAAATTGTAAACAATGCAGATTACAGACTCATAGGGCTTCATTATTAGCAATGAAGAAAACATCCAATATTTAGAGGTCAACTAACACAAAAAGTAAACATGCAACGTTAACACATTTATCTAACTAAATGATAATTCATCTTAATTTAATAGTCAATTATAAAATAGAACCACTTTTCTTCTGGAGATATTTACTCTTTGAATCGCATTTCATTGGGTAAGATCATCTAGAAGAAGTGTCATTATAATTTATTCTGAACTTTCCAAATGGTGGTCTCTATCTCAACTCCAAGTTGACATAGCTACAGAAGACAATAAATAGGTATTCTTTATTACTGGAACACTTTCCAACTAAAAAAGAAAAAGAAAAAGAAATTGCTAAAAACAGTGTTTATAAAACTGGATTGATCCATGAACGAATTGGCTCGTCAATTGGTTCAATAGTTTAAAAATTAAAAAAATATATATGAAAATATCACTAAAATCAGTAAAAAATATAAAATACAAATATATTAATAATATTTAAAAATAATTTTGAGAACTATTTCGAATCTAACTAAATTGGCCAGTAGTCTAATTTCCAAGTTTACCCGTCTGACCATCGGTTCTGTCCAGTTTTCAAATTACTGTTTAAAAAGTGTTTACAATTGCCTATTTCAGAGTAAACGAGGTAGAAACACTAATTTAACTTTCCCTAGAAAGTTGAGAGAGAGAAACAACATTTGTTTTCTGATGTTTAAATTGCATATATCCCTGGCATTATTAAACAACCTTATCTGACATTTTTAACAAGCTATGATCCTCTCATCAGGCAATTCCCTCTAGTTTTCATATGGCCTTCAATTGTCAACTTCTTGTTACAGCTGGTAATGCCATTTAACCATTTATGCAACTCTCATCACAGTTCTTCATAACTAAAGAATGATGTTTACAGACAGATAGCTTGTACAGGATATAAAAACTAGTCAGAATTGAGAGTCCTATTGTCTCATACCTCCATCAGCATTCCAATTTACCATGACAAGCATAAAAAAACCATTTCACAGACTATAATCATTAAGAACACAGAAGCATAAACAAATCAATGAACAAGCAGTTAAAAGCACAAACCAAGAAATTCAATGCATCCCAATTTCCAAAGCCAAAATTCCTAACTAATCCTGTTAAAGGTAAACATTTTAATGAGAAAAATTCAATTTGCAAGTGATATAATATTGAGCAAATTAACTTAAGCAGACCATGTTAAGTACATATTATATATAATCATTAATCAAGATAAATAACGAATGAGTAAGGAATTACCACTTTCAACTCCATTAATCCATCAACAGGCCGGTAAGTAAGAAGCAACCCCACTAATACTCAACTCCTTTCCTCCACCATCACCACCACCACCACCATCATCAAGAATTGCTCTCATTCCATTCTCAAGCACCCACTCCTCCACTAAATCCATCAGTAACTGCACACATCCCAAAGTACAATAAATAAACAAAAACACAGACACAGAAATAAAACCCATCAAAGATGCAATCTTTATACCTTGTTCTCATGCAAACCAAGTTGAATAACCCCATTCGGGTTACCCGACTCATGATCCGGATCCAACTCCACTTTCCTTAACCCGACAAAGTAAGGCGAGTCAGCGCTCTTGACCACCCCATTAGCCCGGCTCAACACATAAGCGGGTCCACTCGGGCTTCTCAGCGAAAGAAGACTCCTTGAAGCAGACCGAAAAAACCCAGAAAGCTCCGTGAGCTGCCTGTCCGAACTGGACCGAGAAGTCGGAGCCTTGGCCTAGGAATTCTGGTGATACGAATAGGGCGGGTCGTTATGGTACCGTTTTAAGTAAAGCCGGAGCAAGTAGAAAAGAGCGCAAGGTATTACTAAGCCTAAGAATAGGCCGCCTCTCCCTTGAACTACGCCTCGTAACGGTACTATAACTCTCATGGCGGTTCCTCTGCCGCCTGCGGTAGTTGGGATAGTTTCCTCGTCGGGTTCCGGGCTCCGGGAGAACAGGGTTGGGGACATTTCTGGGATTTGAGAGTCATTGGAAAGTTTGATTCTTTATAGATTCAAAATGAATTTACGTCGATCGCGGGGGTGGTGATGGCGGTCGGAGTGCAGTAATTGTGACAACTTGGCCTTCTGCTTTTGTTAAGCCATTAATTGTGACAACTTGGCGCCACTCTTCTGAATTTCAATTCCTTCACAAATACCCTTATTTTATTTATTTATTTATTTATTTATCATCATAAATACATACATTACCATATATTACATCTAAATATGTTATAGTATAACTTTTTTTTTTCAAAAAACATTATTATGTCTCTTTTATATTTATATAAATAATTACAATCCACTTTTTTTAAGAGTATCATCAAAATATTATATTGGTGAAATTTAAATTCAGGTATCTACTTTTAGATAATTTTACCTATTAAATTTAATTCACTTTAAACTTTTCAAAATAAAAAATAATTAAAAGATATTTTGAAAAAAAGATATTACTTTGGTAAGTTTTAAAATAATAAATATAAATAATAGTTGGTTTGCTAGTTTTCTTGTTTGGTTTGACTTTTTTGAACTTGCCTACTTCAATTAAATTAAATCCATGGATCCAATGTAGCTTTGAAATTATGCCCTAAGTACATAGTATTATTTTCTCTCTTTCTAACGCTTTTGATTATTACTTATTTAAAAATATAAATACATCCTTATGTTATTAGAAACATATTAATTATTAAACAATGGATTAAAATTTTTGTTTTTTTTTCTTAAATTACGACATCATAATAAATTATTACAATTTTTATATGGAATCTTTCACCCTAACAGTGGCTAATGCCTTACAATTTTACATTTCGAGTGGGATGGACTTTTCCATATGCATTGTTCCTTGATGATAACTCGAAATTCCTCAAAGATAGATACATCCGCACAATTGGCTGTGTTTTATTGTGATTACAGCGAAGATTAATTGAATCATATTTAACTAAAAAAGGAACATTGTTTTTATCTTGGGGTTCCCATGCATTTCAAATACATATGATTCTCCACACAGACTATAGCAGAATCTACCATCAATTGGCTCAAAAACTCCCTTCCCACTTGAAGACAACACCCAAAAATTTGTCCCATCTCCTCTCCACCACAATTGCTTAGTCTATGAATGCAAGCTTAGAAAAAGCATCGCCATGCCCAAAAAATTATCCATTAGTCAATGCAATTTTCAGTATAGAAATCAGTTACTAGAGTTCTCTCGGTATTTTTTTTTTTTAGCGGTATTGTGTGGTTAAATATTTTTATGGGAGCGACAACGAATTAATTATAAAGTTAATATTCAATACGAGGAGTGCTCTTGCTATTGGGTGCAAACTTACTCCAAAAAAAATGTGTGATCATTTTCCAATACCCTTTTTGGTTTAGGATCATGGGTCCCCACTTGTCAAGTAAAAGTTACATTTGTTAAATAATTTGGGCCGCATGATTTGACTTATTTTATGTTGGGGATTTTTGAGTGATCCAATTACAGACCCACACATTAATGTTTCTTCCCACAATGGGCTAGTGATAGGCTTATAGATTGCGGCTTGTACACTCAACCTGCTAAATCTCCTTTTTAAAAAAAAAAAAAATTATAGTATCTAGGAAATTACGGTTAATGATGGGGGTCATCATTTTGTATTCAACTTTATACTACAGTAATCATTGATGATCCATCTTTTGTGAATCTGGTATCCATTGATTATTGATCATTTATGCTGTTTGATCTGACAATATTGCTACTCCATGGGATACAATTTTCCTTTTGATAAAAAATAGGATCCTTCAAATCATTTCCAATTTAGGAGTAGATTTTGGTTATTTCAGCTAAGTTTCTATCTCTAATAATAATTAATATTGACGTTCCAACCATGACAAATTTAATTTTGCAAATAGATTTATCAATTTTATGAAATTCATCTATACTTATCACTCTTATAACATGTTTGACCATATTATTAGAAAAATATGATTTTATTTATCAAGTTATCATATTTTTAAGTTTTAAAAATATTTTTTTATATTTATAAAAGTAGTTTATTTATATTATCAATTTAGTTCAATAAAATTTGAGAAAAATCTTTAATTATTATAATTTTTAAAATTAAGTTTTACTTATAAAATTATATTGAAAAATCTATAATAAAATGCAAAAAGAAAAAATTTATAATTTTTATCTCAAAACCAATTATTAGTAATGCCAATGTTAAACTTACCCTTACTAAATATTTAGATATTTGATGTCTAACAAGGACAATTTAGGTGGAGGGTTTGGTTCAGTCTTCAAAAATGGAGAAGGTGGTTCGATTTTGTGACTTGCAAGACAAAGAAAGTCAAAAGGAGATCGGCCCTTAACCACTACTTTGATGATTAAATTAGTTTTGTTCTGTTTAAAAGTAAAAGTGTAGAGAGATTATATATTGTCATAAGAGATATCTGAGACCTTTATATAAAAGAGTTATGTCTTTTTAAATAGTGGTTAAGTCAATGGTTAAAGAGGTTAGGATACTGTTTGGTCAGATTTGTGTGGCTTAATGACAAGTCGAGCTATCTCTAATAGTCAAATTGAACAAGTTGATTGATCGCTCAGCTGAGCCGATTCTATAAATTGGTGTGTTGGACCGAGTTGAAACTCACATGGTAGTAAGCTTGGTCCTTTTGATGTCTTGGCAGTGTCAATATTCGCTCATCACAAAAGAATACAAAGGGAAAAAAAAGTCAAAAGCAGCATGACATTTAGAGACCACAAACGTTTGATAGTGGGCAGAGAACATACACAATGATTTGTAGCAAACAACATAGTAGAACGTATGTGACGATGGATATGTTCTTTTGAGGCACACTGATGGGAGCCGAAAGAATTACCACCAAATATTTTGCGTCTAGATCCTGATACTTGGACAAATCAAAGGTGTTGATGGCTACAGGATTGGCGGCGTCCAACCTTAGGCAAATCCAGCCGCAATTAGCGACACTTGTCTGCTCCATTTTGTCGTTCCTTGAGACTCCGCCCGCAATTATTTGTGTATAGATGGAACTCTTGAGGTCCACATTGCATGTCATTCTAACATTTTATCTTTTCTTAGCCTGTGATTGGG
>CATIWR010266048.1:0-11326 GCA_949677035.1 Omphalea diandra | reverse complement strand
GGATTGACTCCAGTGGGAGTTTGGACATAAGGCATTTGTCTGACATTGGTGTTTAAGTTGGTTTGCTCTTGGAGAGGTGGAAAGTCATTTTCTGAGAAAGAAGGTGGAGGTGTATAAGGTGGTTGATACATGTGGATTTCTAGTAGGGTTTTATGAATTGGTTTTTCTTTTTGCAGGTATTTTAAGGCTTTCTTATAGCAGGGTAAAGGTAGTAAATGTGTTTGAGGTGTACAAGGTGTTGGTGATGGTTTAGGTATTTTTGGACCATATTACACCAAATAGTCATACTTACCAGATGGTTCTCCCAAACATCCAACTGATGGATCTCCATCCTCATACCTCTTTCTTAACTCCCTTTCTGAACATCCTCTTCCTTTCTTCTTCTTTTCTTTTCTTTCTTCCTCTTCCAGTATGTCTTCATCACAATCACAGCCACCCCAGAAACAATGACCATCTCTTTTGTACGCATAGATAGGCTTCCCATCTGTCTGGAAGTACTCTACTGGAACTCTTTCTTCAGGTTCATAAGGTGTCATCATCATCTGAGTAGTGAACATTGTACCATCTGTAAGAGGCATCATGGGTCGTTTGAACCTGGTTTCAATAGTCTCATTAGCCCGTCTAATGTATACCGGCTCCGTAGACTGGATTGGTTGATCCTGTTGATGAAGCTTTTCATAGCTTGTAATCCATGCTTCAGGAAGAAGCTTGATTAAGTCCTCTCTAGAGATCTGTCTAGGGACATGGATACAGGAAGAGACTTCATTTGTTTCAGCCACATGGATACAGGTCGGGACTTCATTTGTTTCAGCTAAGATTAACAGTGACTAATCTTCATGAGGAAGAGATAAATCTATAGAGTGATTCTGCACCCTGTAGATCATCTGGTAATGGAGAGTCGGTGTAGTAGCAGAAGACACTTGAGGTGCTCCTACTATCTGGATCTGCACTTGCAAAGCCTGCAGAAGATTTGGATCTTTGAGGGTCATGTTGTAATTGGGGTAGAAAGTGAACATTACTGTCCCTGCATTAAGAGAAGTCTCTACTGTCCCAATTACTGCATGTTGGTACTGGAGATATCTTCTGTCAAGTAAGGAAATACGTGCAAACACAGGAAGTCCTTTTCGTCCATGGTAGCTGACAGCTAGCCTGATAGCACCGAAGTGCATATGGGTATATCCCTGAGTAATCCACTGGTGGACAAACTCAGGTGGAATCTCCAGATTTATGAACTGTTCTAGTCCAGTGGCTTGGACTGGACACTGGTCAAAGCTAGAGGCTTGAACATACTCTTTTACTGACTTTATAGAAGGTTTGATTAAGGAATGGGTTACGCTAGGTTTATTTTTTGTAAAGGCATCATAAGGGTTTAAGAAAGGAAGACTGGTCTCTTGTATTTTCTTATCATTAGGAATATAAGAAAGTTCATACAGGTAGTCTATTTTAGAAGAACTGGATTTTTTAAAGGTTACAGGTGGAGGAATAGTAACTGTTAAAGGTACAGATCTAAAGGAAAGAGAAGGGTCTAAAGGTTGTGTTTGAGAAGAAGAAGCAGAAGGTTGATCAGAAACAGTGATGTTTGCCATGATTGAGAATTTTACCTTTGGTTTTCCCTCCTTCTGTCTTGCGGTGCATGGCTTCTTTCTTCAGGTTGAACAGCTTTTACCAAGAGTAGTGCGGAATATGTAGCTAATATCATGCCATTTTTAACTCTCCAACTCTAATAACCATTTGTCATCATCAACTTCCAATTGAAAACAAATTGTTTTCACATAATATGCATAAATAAGCACTATTATTATCATACTTGATAATAAGTAAGAACTTTGCCCCAAATGATAAGAGTTAGTCGGTTAGTAGATAAAGCAAAATGAATAGCTTCCTCTATATCTTAAGTTTTAGCTGCTAAAAAATGAAGATACAGACTTCAGAGAAGGTCATCCATCAATAACATTGCGTTATGAATTGCTACATATAGCATGCCCTAGCAGATTGAGATATAAGATCAATGAATGCATAAGAGTTGACCTATTCTTTTTCAAATTATATATTATTTTCACTCTAAAGGTCTAGTTTATGAGAGGCTTAAAGTGAGATTTGCGAGGGAACTCAAGATTACATGGCCATGTTTTTACCTTACATGGCTATAATGAGTTACAGTTTTACACATTCACGTTCTTTGCACCCATATTGGCCGCACACAAAGTTTTAAGAGTTCTGGACAGAATTTTACATGGGTTATATACAGGTGTCGACCTCCTAAGCTATAAAAGAACCTGTCACCTAGAAATTTGCCCTAAAACACTCTTCTCTCTAACCCTTTTTATGTTTTTCTGTCTCTAAACTTCTCTCCATTTGCTTAAACACCATCTAAGACTTTAGTCTTTACTTCAATTTCAAATATATTTTTTTAGGTTGACTTTTATTTCTTATAGATCTTTTGGGTTCTTTTTATTAAATCAAGTAAGTTTATGCCTCAACCCTTATTCTAAACTTATTATTGAGTTGATTTTAGGTTTGATAGAGCTCAAGTATAAATTGGATGAGAAATGAGTATGTGAATGATTATGGGTTGAGGTGTTATTATGGGATAGTTTGGCTCGTCTAACAATTGGACTTAGTTTTGATTTTATACTAATTTCATGATGCTTGTTGCTTTAGAAGGACCTAGAGTTTCTTTTAGAGTTGATAATGTTATAGGTAATTGTAGGATTTTAAGAACATTAGATGGAATTAATGAGGTTTATGACGAGTTTAGCTTGATTCTTTCTGATTTTTATGTATTAATTTGAGATTATGATATATGTATTCCTAACTTTCCATAGGATCAAGGAGAACCTTGTGAATATTATAGGGTTGAGCTCCAAGAATTGAATAATTAGGATGACAACTTATGAGTTTTTGGCATGTAATTATGAAAATTGCTTAATAAGGGAATCTAATAAAGGCATGTGCATATATTATGCTATTAGGAATGTAGGGTGGTTGCATTGAAACAACTGTGATGTGTTAGTAGTCTTATGGATGATATGAAAATCCATATTGATGCTTCATAGCTAGCTATGAACCTTGGAATAATGATTGAATAAAAGTGATGAAATGTTATTGTTACTCCTAAGGTATTCATGAGAATACTTCCTATGGTTTTTGGGAGTAAATTCCTCTTGCGATATTAAGAGACATAAGTTGATTGTAAGGATGGGTAAATGGGAATGACTTAAGTGAGATTTCCATAGGTATAAGTTACCTTAACTATAGAATTGATTGTTATATAGATATAATAATATATGCATGTGAATGTTTTTAGCAATGGAAGTGTTAAAAAATGTAAAGTTTTGACTTGTTTGGTTTTAATGAGATTTATATTAAGTTTATCTATTTACAAAATATAAAAAGCTTATTCCAAACTAAAATTCTTTGATTTCATTGTATACATGCTTAAATGACTATGGGAAGAATTTTATATATTTTTGGACATTTATTATATTAAGTTTATAAGGGTTATGGATGTCTATAATTCAATTATGTTTGGGATTGTGTCCATTTTGTACTATATTCCTATTCTAAAATCTGCACTTTAACTAATAAGATATAATGATTATGTCTTGTAACATTGCTTATGCCACTCCTTGAGGAATGTGTTAGAATTATGAATATAGAATGTTAATTATGGAATGTGAGATTATGATGAATATTGATGGTTTATGATTAATTCATTATATTAAATCTTATTTTCATTAAGGATTATTTAATGAAATTTAAGGATAAATATAGTGCTTTTATTTAAAAAAAAATGCTATAATCAGAGTGAGAGAACTCTTTCTTTTTTTTTTTTTTTTAAATAAAAACTTGGTTTTAGCTTTTGAATTAATTGTCAAACATATATCATGGCATGTTGATGATGCATGTATGATGATGTTATACATGATATAGAATGTTATGGATCCATAATAGCCATTATCTTGTAAGTTGTAGGCTTGTTACATGGTTTAGGTGTCTTACACCTCCCAAATTTCTAGTGCTAATCTGACCCTAAATTTGGATCTTGATAATTTGCCTATCAAAATATATTTTGCATATATAATATAGATGACATGTAAAATCATGATATGATTTCCTAACAAGAAAAACAAAAAAAAAAAGAATTCTTAGTTACATTCTAAAATTTGCATCTTGAACCTTGTGGTCTTTAAGTTTTTCTCTACTATGTTACATGACTTCGTGCTCTATTGATCCAAACTTGTCTTAATTATGTTGGTCATCATCATGTACCCATAAAAATTCTTATGAACAATCAATCTTGCATACATTGTTTGCTTATCTCTTATTAAGATTATTATCCTCATCATTGTCTCGAGTTTGGGATCACTCCCCTTACAGTATTTAGATAAGGCTTAAGGAGAGAGATGAAATCTTGATGCTAAATGGTCAATTCATTGACTTGGACTACTATGTTTGTTATGGCTAATTATTAAAGTGTTTTAACAATTGCTTGAAAGATTATATATCTTGTTTAGAATGTTAGAAGCATTATATGTTGCTTGTTTCTTATAATGATATATCTTGTCGATTACTATTTACATGCCATTCGTGTAGCATCTTTTTTTTTTTTTTTTTGTTGGAATTGTTATAAGGATATATAGCTTATGATAATTTTGGTTCACACATTTGTCTCACAAGCTATGTAATTATGAATAGAATATATGTTTTGGTGGCTTCTTTGAGAGCCCTTATGAAAAAAGTGATATATAAGTTATGATGTCCTTATGAGTCAACATTTGTATGATGATGTGATGCATGTTAGACCTTATGTTATGAATGTTGTAGATGATCTTAAGTTGTGATTCTTTAAGTTATGCCTTAGAATTTATCATGGAAAACAATAATGACATGGATTAAAATCATTCCCATATATGACAATCAGTATAACTTAAATTAAATCTTGCTTATTAAGTTTTTGCCTTCTTCCTCTTCCATAACTTAATGAACTTTGCATCTGGTTTATGAGATGTTTATATTTGGGGTTCAGAGCACTTCGTTTACCATATGTAAGTACCATTTTGATATGTGGAGTTTAAGCATCTTAAAAGATATGATTCATGTTATGAGTTGATGTATGAGATAGGAATGTTAAGGTATGATATGATTTGATGTTAGATGGGTTTTAGACTTACTATATGTTTTTATGGCCTTAAGTTTATTTGTTTCCTAGCAATGGTATGGTCTTAGCTTTAGGTTGTGGTAATCATGATA
Source organism: Omphalea diandra (assembly GCA_949677035.1). Lineage (NCBI taxonomy): Eukaryota > Viridiplantae > Streptophyta > Magnoliopsida > Malpighiales > Euphorbiaceae > Omphalea > Omphalea diandra. The sequence goes on along the minus strand of CATIWR010266048.1, from coordinate 6,073 downwards.
AAAGTCAATAATAATAAACATGGTTAAATTAAGGTCCATATGTTTCTAATTTCTCCCTTACTCTCCCTTCCTGAATTTAGCATAAACTAAGTTGTATGTGAGGTTCACAATATAAATCGTGCCTCTAACATGCAAGGAAACAAAAATACCACTTACTTGATTAAGATGAAAGACAAAAGATTGGGCAACTTGTGTTTGATAAAAGGGAAGGTACTAAGTATTAATAACAAACCCAATCCATAAATCTTAAAGGAAAGTGACATTTATAGTTTCATGTCAATTAGGTTTAAGTTAATCTTAAAGTTACCAAGTGAAAAAATGATGAAAGAGCTCAAAATTAGATAAATATTGTTTTGAAACCATAGGCATAGGAAAAAAAATAAGTTGAAATCCTAAAATAACATATGTATACCTTTAGGCTACCACGACCATGGGAGACAATTTCCATGGTTGTGTTATCTTGATCTACAACTTGATGAATGAGTCTATAGGACATATTTTGAAGGGTTATCCACAACACGTGTCAACATTTTAGTGGTAGGATGTCATGGTTGTGGAAATGTACTCTATGAACTTAGAGAATAATCCATCGCATTTAAATGTGCTTGTGGCTATTATTTGAAGGAATAAGGTTCAATTTCTCTCATCAACTAAAGGCTCATTTTAAGCCCTTTTTAACTTTTATGGCCATTTTAACACAAAATTTGTTCATTTAAGCCCATTTCAACCCATTTTGGATCTTAATCAAGTGCATGCGACATATAGTACTAGAATAGAGTGTGGAATAGCTGATCAAATTAAAAAGAGATTAAAGTAGGGATTGTTTTTTAGTTGAAAGAGGAAAAAAAATTATGGATTCATTCTTTATTAGCTACTAATATCACAAGAAAATAATCAGATAAAATACAAACTCCAACAAGAAATTTACAGTCTCATGAATCAAAATCTATAATAAAATCAAATCAAGCATTCTCTTGAAAAAGAAAATCAACACCAAATATTTAAAATTTCTTCTTCATTATACCAACCCAAATGCCTAGATTTTCTATTAGAATAATGGACCTTTTTAGAATAGCTAAATTTCTTATCATCCTTATCAACATGCGCATCTCTTCGCTTAGGACAAACAGAGTCTCGTTGTCCTTGTTATTAGCTTCTTCGCCCTTTTTTTTTTCCTTATTTCAAAATTGATCATATAGACAAATGATTTTTACTCCTATTGTTCATTGTTTTGAAAATGATTCTTCATCTCCTATTGTGATGGCAGTGAGGGTTGGTTTGGGTTTATAAGGTGTGCCATGGGTTTTGCATTATTTTTATTTGATTATGAGTCTTATATTTAGGTTGTAAGGCAGAGAGAGAAAAGGTGTCTTAGGTTTTGTTTGTTAAAGAAAGAAGGGAGGTTCAAGAAGGAGAAATTAAGAGGAGATGAGGAGGAGGAGCAAACAACACAGAAACAAAGGAGGACTAAATTAATCTAATTATTTCTTAAACATTATTAACATTATTAATGAAATGGGTGTGCCATACGCGTGAGTTTAATGTCCAAAATGGGTTGAAATGAGCTTAAATGGACAAGTTATGTGTTAAAATGGGCATAAAAGTTAAAAAGGGCTGAAATGAGCCTTCGCGAAAAGTTGAGGGAGAAAATTGAACCTTATTCCTCATTTGAAATTCCCATATTCATGAACAAATTCATAATCATGAGCTAAAATTATATGGGTGGGAAAACCTACCACGATTATGGTATAATATGAGTTGTTACAACTTTACACTTCCAACTTTGTTTAAGCATAATAAAATAACACAATAAACATAATATGAGCATATCAAACACATATAAAACACACAACATGTACCCAAACATCAAAAAGGTTCCTTCACAAATCATAATATAAACACATGGGTGAAAAATATCAAAATAACACTTATAGTGCTATAAAATCCTGCTTAAGAACACTTGTCATTTAGTGTCTCGAAACTTATTCATATTATATAAAAAAAAGGTAAGGATATAATAACATCTCAACTCCAGTCTTTTAGGTAAACTTCATACCATATTTATTGTAAACATATTTTAACTATTTATATATCTTTAGTTCATGACTTTCTTATCTATGTGTTGAAGATGACAACTAACTTCTTTTTATAGGAAAAACCTTGCATTGGTGACATCTTAATAAACATAAAATTTCACAACCTTAAACTATACATTTTGGTGTTTCATAATGTTTTTGCTTGTTATTTGTCATCTTTTACCTCTCACATATCAAAGGCAAAACTCTTTTAGTAGGTTGTACCAAGTCCAAATTGTTAAGACTTCCTCACTAATTTCCTCCCAACATATAAGAGATCATCAATTCCTACTAAGGGTGAGTATTGTTCGGTTCAATTTGGGGACTTAAAAGTCTCCAAGATTGAATCGAAATTTTAGGATTTTAAGATTGGAGAACTGGTACTGTCTTGAATTTTTTGTTCAATTCCTCATAAATTTGGGATGGTTTAGTTCAGTTCTTCGGTTCTTTTAGGACAGTTAGATTCAGTTTGATACCGGTTCAGGTATTCGGTTATTTCAATTTATTAAAAATTAAACTTTATATTTTTATAAACCAAAATGAAATGATTTTTACATTTTTCACTTTTAATCATTCAAGACTAAAATAAATAAGTGATAATTTAATAAATTAAAACTGATAACTTACACATTAAATTTTAAATTAAAATTAATACTAATTAATAATTAATAGATAGTCTAAAATTAGTAATATATACTAATTGAGAAAGTTAACTAGTAGAACTAATAATTAAAATATTTATATCCAGTACTATCTCATTTGCTTATTTCTGATCTAGTTCAGTTCAGAAATTAAAAAAAAAAAATAGATATTTTGGTTTTTGGTACTAAATCAGTCCAATTTCTCGATCTAGTTCGACAATCTCAATTCTCCATGCTCACCCCTGGTTCCTGCCATACAATACCTCATATGATGTCATCTTGATATTGAAGTGGTAATTTGATTATGTTCAAACTCTAGGTAAGTGCAACTTTTAAGAATCTTCAAAATTGAGTGCACAAATGTGAAGCATATCTTCCAATGTTTAAATGATCCTTTTGGATTGGCCGTCTATTTGAGTATGGAAAGCAATAGTAAGAATCAACTTTATACCCATAGTTTTCTATAAACTTTACTAAAACCTCAATGTCAATTATGTTTCTCTATATGAAATAGTCAAGACTAGAATTCTTTGCAAAAAAAATATCTTATCCACGTGCAACTCAATGAACTTACCAATTGAGTACACGTCTCTCATTAGTAGAAAATGAGCTATGAAATCAGGAAATGACTAGTTTTTGGACCATTAATGTCTAAAGAGGTCTTAGACAACTTGGAAGATTACACAAGAACTCTGAAGTGCCTTAGTTACAAAGATTATTGTTTAGGAAGAGTTTTTTAGCTTAAAATATGTTCTATGCTTATGAGAATTAGAAATCTCTTATGCTTGTCTTTGTAATTTAATCATACAATGCGAAACAATGCATTTTTTTTCTTATGGGGTGAACATCTTGGAAAACACCTTAAGTCTTTGAAATCTAGAATGGTGCATCCTAAGTTGTATGATTTGTTCAATACTAGTAATTTTCATTTGAGTGTTATGGATGTTTAAGGAGAGAATGTAAGATCATATCGAACTTTATAAATAGGATTGTGCTTATCTTCATCTTCCTCTCTTTCTTTAGATTGTCTATTGATTGTTACATTAATAATAAAAAATCTGTAATGCTTAATTTACTTCCCTTTTAGGCCACTAGAGACAACACAAATAATTTACCTCTTATTTCAAATCTACAACTGTCCTATTTCTATCTCTAATTATGTTATTTTCATTATCATCATAGTTGAATGAACTTCATTGCTATGACATTATTCAATTTCTTAATCTCAATATTATTCTTCTAAGCATTTTAACCTTCTCAAAAAGTCTCACACCCTACTATATATAAAAAAAAAACTGATAATAAATAGCCTAAAAGAAATCAATTCTCTAAATTGAAGAATGATAAAACTACCTCTTTAAATAAAATCACAAAAAAATAAATAAATAAATAAATCAAACTTGATCTTAAGAACACTGAATAAAAGTTCTTCTTAGATTTTTATTTGTCCTTGATGTGAAAAATTTTGTTCATTTTTCATAAAATCAAAAGAAAATCCATTTTCTTCTTCTTATCCTCCTCCTCATCCTTCTCCTCTTATTAAAAAGGAGTATATAAGCAAAAAAGAAAATAAAAATGAAAGTATCAAATGAACAAAATTTAGTTCAAAGGTTTCATAATATAATTGCGAAAAGTTCATGTATGGCTGCATGTGCAAAGTGCTAAAAATAAAATATTATTTCTCAAAATATCATGACAAAAACTATGTATGCTGATGTGTTGGAGGTGATAATCCTTACTCAAATAATTGAGCAAGTCGGGTGAATTTTGGAGATGATAATCCTTGCTCCAATAGTTTCTTCAACGAAGAATTCATCTGTCAAAGCATGGACAAATTTTGGTATCCCCCCTCACCTTATCCGTCTTATTATTTGGTGTTATTTTTAATTATTATCTAAGAATATGCAAAAATCAGCATATATATACATGCATTAAAATATTAATATATTTAATAATTCATAAAATACAAAATTGAAATGGAAAAGTTGACTCTTCTGGTTGGCATTGCCACCTGAATTTTGCCATCTTCATCCCTGTCATATATATATATAAAATTCTAATATTTAACTTAAAATATGCATTTTCTAGCTTGGGGAAAAGTTAGGATTGAAGGGGATCGAGACGGAGCAGCTAAAACCATCTCATCCTTGTCATCATTGGACGGGTGGGAGATCTCTCCCAAGTTAGGATACCTGGATGAGTTTAAACTTGGATTAATTACTTTGAGTTCCTTGTAATCTATCATAATTAATCAACTGGCCTCTTATTTTTATAAATTACATTAAAATATTTTTTTATCTTTTATTTTTTATACCACATCATCATTTTATTATGATTTTTTTAAATTCGTATAGAATATCTTTAATATTATTATTTTAGTATCAAAATTTTCTTTCTCATCTGTCATTTTTCAAATATCTAATAATAAAAAAATTACCAAAAGCAAAACATTTTTCTTTAAAAATCTTGATATGCATCTAAACCTACCGAAATAAAGTTTCAAATTATATCATCATACACAGTCCTCAACATTGTATGTTAGGTAGTATAATGATATCATATTTAATAATAAGAGTAGTTTTGGTATTCTAAAATTATTTTAAACTTATGATTAAAATTTTATCATTGATTAACACAAAAATTTTATTAAAATTTGATGGAAATATTTTATAATTTTATAAAATTAAAATCGAGAGTTATTTTAGTTCAATAAATGAGATGGATTACTTAACTTTTTAAAATTACCATGAAAAAGAATTGATTTGAAAATTATAAAAGTCTGATATAGTTGTTTGATTATCATATTAAATAGGGATTTAGAAATCTCCAAATTCATATCAAAATTTCAAAGATTTTAAAAATAGAAAATCAGTATCGTCCTAAATTTTGGATCTCATTCGGTTTGATTCTTTAAAAATTTAAGACAATTTAATTTAATTTTTTGATTCTTTCAGAATGGTTACATTCTATTTTGTATCAGTTCATATATTCGATTATTTCAATTGATTAAAAATTAAACTTTACATTTTTAATCTTTATGAACCAAAACAAAATAAATTTTATATTTTTTACTTTTAATCATTCAAGGACTAAAATAAATAAGTATTAATTTAGTAAATTACAATGAATGACTTACATATTAAATGTTAAATTAAAATTTTTTTAATTTTTACTATCAATAATTAATAAAAATTTAATTATTAATAATATATACTGATCAAACAAGTTAACTAGTAAAACTATATATATATATATATATATATATATATATATATATATATATATAGTGGTGCATTTTTTTTTTTTCGATAGTGTTGGTTACAAGTCTATTATGTCAGGTTCTGTTAATATAAAATA
>CATIWR010266040.1:0-35859 GCA_949677035.1 Omphalea diandra | reverse complement strand
ATATATATATATATATATATATATATATATATATATATATATATATGTAGAGTTAAAGTGGAGATGGAAAATGGGACAAAGCATGCATAGATTAAACCACCTTAACTACTACATTTAATAAATAGGGTGTATTTTTTTTTTTTTTTTTATCAAAGTTGAAAGCATATATGACAAATAGGTCGGATTGAATAGATTTAGATCTGATTAATTTTTTATGAAACTATTTTCTACTCAGATTATATTTGAATCACTTTAAGTTGTGAGTAGGTCAAATCAAGTCATCGACTCAATACATAAAGAAATTCAAATCATTTTTTGAGTTTCAATCAAATCAAGCATCTCATATTTTAACTTTTTTAAGAGTTAAATGCTTTGATTCTTGAATTTTATCATATTACACTACTTGATCTTTCACTTTTAAAAATTATACTAAAATATCCATTTATTCTATTACTTTAGGTTAGCTTTCCGTTTGTTTTAGTGAATTTTTTCTTTTAGGCAAATTTGAAATATTAATGATATTATTGATAAGTATATCTAGTAAGAAACAAGAACTTCTATTTGAAAGTACACATTTACTCAAACCTAATTTTCTCTTTGTCTCATGATATTCTTTATAGGAGAAAATCAATACTCACATTTACCTCTAACACTCAGACTATTATGTTGAAAATGATTTAACTATAAATTTTTGAAATTTATATTACGTTTCATTTTTTAAGAGAAGAAGAAAGTTTTTTCTTGAAGGTATTGTCGAGGTTAGTATTTACATGTCTTTTTTTTCTTTTTGGTTTAATATAGGATTCAAATCGCTTTGAGTTTTAGGTTTCAATTTGTGTTAGTTTTCAAAATCATATGATAAAGAATCACTTTTTTTTAAGTAAAGAAAGCAATTTATATTATAAATTATTGTTTTTTTTTTGTTATAGATGCTAAGTTTGTGTTGGATTAGAGTAATGAAGAAAATTTTTTTTTAGCTTTATATGTTAATAAGTTTCTTTCTTTTTTTTTTTTTGTTTAGATACTGCTAGCTGAATAGGACACTTTGATTCTATCTTTTGAGGAGCAAAAGATATTTGTTTTCAATATAGAACTAGATAAGTGTAGTAGAATTACTTTAATGAAGAAGTGTTATATACTAGCATTTTCTGAAATTGAGAGAGAATTTATAAATTTTAAATTTGAATGAGGAATACTAATACAAAGTGATAAAGATATAAATGTCATATTTAGGTTGTACACAAAATAACACTGAGATTCTTAGTTACATAAATGAGAAGTTTATCCCCTTATATGTTGTGAATGAAAAGGAAGAAATTAGTAAAGGGGTAAATGTGGAAGGAGAAGTGAATGTGAGTTAATTATTAGTTATTAGGTATAGGCAAATTAAATCTATAGTATTTAGATAAATAGGAAATGTCTACTTATTTAACTTTATCGGTCCGAGACATTATTTATTTTCGGTGCAAAAATGTCTATAATAGTGAAATAAATAGGAAAAATATATAAACAGTCAATTAGTTATATAGTTATATATGCTCTAAAATTCTATTTGAAAATTTAGATTTACAAAGAACTTAATAGAAAAATTTTATGTTAATGATTCTCTTGTTTGAAAAGTTTATCTTAAAAGAATGCAATTTTTTCATTTAAAAACATAAAATGATTTCAATCATTATAAATCTATCTCAAAAAAATAGATTTTAATTGAGTGCTTTAAATTTAAAATTTATTCCACATAATAGAATTCTATCACTAAGTGAGAGAATTTTATTAATAGAATTATTTATTTTTCTTTTCTTACATGATTTATTTCAAATATGACCCCTCCCAAAAAAAATAAAATAATAAACTTACATGCAGAAAAACTTCGAGCAATAAATATCTTTTGATAGTTAGAGGCTAGTTTGTATTGAATTCACAAAGGTTAATTTGTATTGATGCATAAACCGACTTATATAGATTACAAAAGATAATTAACTAAACTTGTGTTTCAAAATATCTGTAATTTCAAGATTTGAATTATATATATATATATATATTATTATAGCTTTTCCTAAATCTGTAAAAAAAAAAAAAAAACAAACATGAAAGTCTTCACTTTTTTAGGCTTTTAAAGAGAATGAAGAAATCAATTACTACTGTTTACTAGATGATACCAATTCAAAACTAATATATCATCAATTATTATATAGAAGATTTTTTTTCTTTTTTTTTCTTTCATTAATAATTCGTTTGCTTAATTTTAATATCTAATGCATAAAGAAATGTTATTTTTCTATCAATTTAAAATGATAATATTTTTTTCGGTTCATGAAAAGTTTAATAAATCAAAATAATATTGTAGATTACGCAAACTAAGATAATCGTTGTCTCATTTTAATAATTATCATCGTGACGTCAACATTTGAGTCGTCGGTGTTTTTTTTATCATATTACAAAAAAAAACATCAAGTACATAAATACCACGTGTGCCAGTTTTGTTTCCTTGAATTTTCAATATTCAAACCACGTGTGCCAATTTCTCGCTGCCTAGTCAGTTCCTCCCTGGCCCTCTCATTGGCGAATGACTTTTTTTTTTTGCTATCTTTGACTTTTTTTAAATTTCGTGTTTTTTCTATTTTAATTTTTATATTTGATACCTTAAAATAATTTATCAATAAAAATATTTTATTTGTCGATAAAATTAAAAATATATTTAATAATTTAATTTATTATTTAAAATTAAAATTTATTATTATTTTAAAATATTTAATAATATAATATGAATCAACATAAAAATTTTAATTAAATAAAAATTACTTAAAATAATAAGTCAAAATAATTAAACTAAAATTTTAATGAAATTCTAAGTTATTAATTTTAATATTTTTAGCAAAAAATTTTTATACCTTTAATAAATATTTCAAATATCACTAATAAATAATTTTTTATTTAATTTTATATCTTATATTAATCTTTAAATTATTATTAAATTTTATATTCTTATTTTTATATATTTATAGAAAAATTATTTTTATTACATGATTATTGTTTCTAATTTTTATTTTTTGAATAATTTCAAATATATAATTAATGATTAAATCTTAAAATTAACATTACAAAATTAAATATCTTCAATTAAATATTTTAATGATTTTCAGTAATTACAATGGTCAAACAAATTGATTATATTAAAATTTTAAAATTTTAAATATTTATTATATTCAATGCTTATAAACTTAATATTTAATTTTTCAACACTTAATTTTCTATTTTATTAAATATTATTTAAGTGATTTTTTAAAAAATAAAAAATTAATTTTTTAAATTTTGATAAAATTCATCTAAATAAAAAATAAATTATATAAACTCATATATATATATCTTTGTATATTTATTATCACCAACCATCATTGGTTATTAACATCCTCTATCAGCTTGTGGTAATCATGACAATAGATGAAATTCAGATAATTTTTTAGTTTTTAATTTATTTTTTCATAATAATTTATAAATATTATAAATATAATGTATGTATTATTTAAATTTTATTATAATATTATAAATAAAAAATTAGTAATATTTTAATATAAAAATATCTACTTAAATTTTTTTATAAATAACTTATTGTCAGTAAAAACAAACTGAATATTCTTTCTTGAAAATGTATGTTTACTTGAATATATATTATTATATATGCAATGGACTATATTTAAATGTTATTTATTGTTTGCATTTTAGCGTTAAAAGTGATATTACATGCTACCTTTCACATATACCATTAAATTTATTTTTTAATATAATTTAATTTTAACTTTACCACTACTCAATTAAAGACTTACTAATATCTGTTATTCTGATTAAAATAAAATCATCATACATATTTTTCTTTTTTATAGCTTTCACGTGTTACTATTGATCTATTATTTATCTCTTATATTATAATAGCAATTTTGGCGGCGTCAAGTGTAGGGAGTCATTTGCTTGCATCTCAAGCTCAAGTCGTTCATTGTCCACTAGATGGATAGTGCACATGATAGTGTTTTTTGTCTGATAGCGCTTGCTCGTATACTTTTACCAGTCTTTATTTATATATGATAATCACCAATATTGCTTCACTCCAAAACCTTACTCAATAATTAAATACTAATTGTTTAACCTAATTAATCTTTATTTTTGCGTGTGAAGAGATCCTCCTTCGTGGAAACTACTTGATGCCTTTTCTTGGTATTGGACTTTTCTTCTTCAAGCGCATTCTTCTTAGCTTCACTGTTGAATATCTTGGCAAATAAATAGCGCACCCCAGGCCTTGCAAGGCTAGTTTTATTTAAGAGCTTAGCTATACGAATTCATTTAACACAACATTCGTGTTTAGAAATTATTAATTTACCGAAGAAAACAAAGATGGTGAGGGCTCCTTGCTGTGAGAAAATGGGATTAAAGAAAGGGCCATGGACAGCTGAAGAAGATAAGGTTTTGATCTCCCATATTCAAAAATATGGCCATAGTAATTGGCGTGCACTGCCTAAGCAAGCTGGTATTATATCCCTATCTGGGTTTTTCTCTGCAGACATCTATCTATGGCTATCATCATCTTTTTTAGGCTTTAGTTGCTAGAAAGTGAACGAAATTAAGGATCATTCATCCTTCTGTAATAAAAATGGAAAACTTGGTTTACTTGTTTTTGTTTCTTATGTTTCTTTGCTCTTCTTCTTTCTTTCTTTAGGTTTATTAAGATGTGGGAAGAGCTGCAGACTCCGATGGATAAACTATCTAAGGCCAGACATTAAGAGAGGAAACTTCACGGAGGAAGAAGAAGAGACAATCATCAAGTTACATGAAATGCTGGGGAATAGGTATGCACCATAATTAGGCCACATGTCAAATTATGAGAATTTTCATTTCTTTATTCAATCTTGGAAAAAAAAATATTACATAGAGATTATATATTTTTATAGCACTATTTTGAGTAAGATTCGTTATACAAATATTTTAAGAGGAATGATATATATTTTGTTCGAATTTTGCAGATGGTCAGCAATTGCGGTGAAATTACCAGGAAGGACAGACAATGAGATTAAGAATGTGTGGCACACCCATTTGAAGAAAAAGCTCAAACAAAGGCATGACTCCAAACAACAAAATGTCTCGCTACAAAAGCGTGATGAATTCATCCATGTGAACAACCAATCAGAATCCAAGAATTCGAATATTCTGACGCCCCCAGGAATAATTGAAAGTCCCGGGTATACATCAATGTCCCCTCGGCCCTCTTCCAGCGACCTTTCCAGCATAACGGACACTTCAACTGCCACCGGGGAAACAAGCAACATTAATACAGTCAAGACCGAAAAGATGGAGTCATCGGAGGAGATAATTTTCCCGGTCATCGACGAATATTTTTGGTCAGACCCAGAATTAGTAATTGACAATTGCAGCATCTCATCATCAAATGTTATACATGAAGTGCAATTTAAATTTCCAACAGAAGATACGGAGTTTCATAATATTGATGATGTTATGGACTTCTGGTACAGCCTTTTTGTTAAATCAGGGGGAGAAGAGGAATTACTATAATTTAGAGGGACACTAATTTAAGCATATTGGTTAACGAGGAAAATACAAAATTTCCAGAGCGGGCCAAATTGATTCAAAAGCAAGAATATATGGCTCCTTGACGAAGATAATAAAAGCAAGTCTAGAGGCATACATGGTGAGGATGATAAATTATCTTCTTCGGTGGATATTTTGAAAGGACGCAGAGAAGAACATAAAAGCTGAAGACAGGAATTTTTTTTCTGAGATTGGAAAAAATTTGTATAGAGAATATGGAAGGACAAAAGAGATCAATACTTCACTTTTTTTTTTTTTCTAAATTTTATTTTTAGAATCTACTCTTCATTGGACAGAGATGCTGGTAATACAATTGCATTATGTTGACTATAGTTAATATCTAATTTTATTTAGCCGCTTGCACGTGTGTGTGTGTGTATAGATTTTAGTTGTAGTGTTTTTGTCATGATGAAATTCTAAATAATAAATTACCACCTCTAATTTCTCAGATTACCTAATAATTAATTTTCCATCACAAAGATATAAAATTCACACAATAAATAGTAGCAGGTATGGACAAGATATATAAATTTCACATAATGAAAGTTTTATTTGTGAATGTTACAAAATATAATATGTATCTTAATTTATGATAAAAGTGTGATTATTTAAAATGGATGTTATCGTCGGAAAGTTTGACTTTTATTAATGTAAAACTTTTATATTAAGAAATATAACAAAATATAGAGAATGATAGAAATTTCTATGTTAAATAATTATATGATCAATTATATTAAGGAAGTTTAAGTCTATTAATTTATATACACACAAAAATATAAATAATAATAAATATTGGTGACCCCGGTTAATCTAAAAATCAATTAACATAGTCTAACGCGTAATATTCCTTAGTCTACATTTAGCATGTGCAGTTTATAGACATCAATAGTGAGAGGAAAAAAAACATTGAATAATGCCTAATAATTTTCTTGCAAGTTGTGAGAAATGATAATTTTGGATTGAAGATAATTTATTACTCGTTCATATGTATTACTTTTTGACTATTATTATCAAGATTCACCCAATCAAATGAGATGGCTTTACATTAAATTTATAAAATTGATAAATAGATCAAATTGAGTGAATTCGGATTGGATCAAGTTTGAATTGATTATTTTAGACTATGAATAAGTCAAATTATCAAGTTATATATAAAAATAAATTTAAATTATTTTTTAAATTTCAAATTAAATTTGATCGAGCCACTCATAATTTTTTATTGTAAAATAAAAAATATTACAATAACATAAATTTAATTAAGTTTTGATATTTTTTATCATGTCAAGTTTTTCAAATATCTTCATATCAAATAAAAAATTATTATCTCTAATCAAACTAAATAAAAAAAGGCAAAAAGTAATAGCAAATTTTAGTATCGATTGAGGAAATTGGATTTGATCTTTTAAATCAAATCGTCTATCTTTGCATATTGTATTTGTGATAATTTCATAATTTATTAAAAATATAATAATATAAAATCCTACACTTTTACATTATACTATTATTTATGTAATAAAGATATGAATATTAAAAAAAAAAAAATACGTGGGTCTTAACTTCTCCCATTTACTCATTTATAAATTTTTTAAATTTCATTCTTGTAGTATCAAGATCTCTAGATATACAAAACTGATATGAAGGTTGTGGTATTAGAATAATTTGGAGAAAGATTTAATCATAATCAACATGTTAACTGAATTGAAAATACACTTACTCTCTTTCTCTCTCGCTCTCTTTCTATATATATATTCGATTAATTTTTTTTAGTCATTACCGAAATTTCTTTGATTCTCAATTGTCTTTTTTCCTCTTTAATCATTTGAACACAAGATAGTTAACTAATTGATTAAAATGCGATTAGCATATGTTCAGGATCGTCCAAGCATTTGTGTGAGAAATTGTCCTCATAATGATGGCCAATGAGAAAATTGTTTCCTACTGTAAAATTTTTTTTATATTTAGGTTGATACAGAAAGAGCTTTTTTATTCTATTCAATATATATATTTTTTACATCGATTCAAAAAAATTTATTTAATTTTAAAATTAAAAATATATAAATTTTTTTTGCAATATATTAAAAAATTTAGGTTTGGAAATACTAAAAAAGAGATGCACTATTTTACCACCTGAATGAATATGTATCGATAAATCTTTCTTATCTTTGCTACAACGTAATCAGTTTGTATTTCTATATTACATGCAATATCCCCTTCCTAACAAAAAGAACTAAAAAATGTGGCACAATTACTATTATAATATTTAGAAAAATATTTGAAAAAATTAATCCCAACGGCAAATAAGTCATAAGACAAAGAGGAGCAAACGACCCATTGTTGTTGTCATCATTTGATTTGTTTCAGTCAAGTAGATGATTCATGTGATCTTCAAACCTAGAAATCTTCCTTGCTCTTACAGTTTCTTCTGCTTAATTGGTCTCTTTTCTTAAATAGTTGGGCATCCACTTTCACTAGAATGATAAGAAATATGACAGATACTGAGTAAACGCTTCAAAGGCATGTGTTTCCTGCAAGTAGATGAATGTTCTCATTGGCACTTTTGTTTAAGTTCATGGAGCTTGGAAGAGTAGTTGAGAAAGACACTTGAAACCACTCGACTCATGGGAACCAATAAATTTAAGTCGTCCTCTACTTATATGTCTGCTTATCTTATAAATTTTGTTGATCAACTCAACTTAGTATATTAGTACAATATAAGGGACAGACGCAATATTACACTGATAAACGAGCAGAAAAGATGACATTAAGACAGCTTCGAGAACAGATGAACGGAAAAGGAATTGGTAAAACAGTTGCGTATAATCTCTTCATGACATTACATTGATAGCAACTCCATCTCTCACTGGTTTGCTCAAGCTCAAACTCAGTCTCTCCTGCCACACTGCATGAGAAATTTAATGCAGATTGTTGGTTTCAATTCCTGCCTCCTGGAGATTCCACATGCCAGTTTATTCCAAAATCCGGAAATCTCTCAACATGAATTCTCAATTTTATATTTTACTTGAATGAATTTATTATCACCACCAAAAGAACACCAAAGTACTTCTATTAGCTTTTTATCCTTAGTTTTCATAGTGTTTTTTCTTACGACCTTCATCACATTATTATAGGTCATTTTCTTTTTTTATAAGTCTCAAAAAACAGACTACTTTCCATATTTAGATGTTGATTTAGTTATAACTTGTCAAATTTGTTCCTTCATTAATTGCAAAATATATCAACACTGATAATTAAACATTTCTTAGTTTTTTTGCATTGTAATTTCCTACATCTCTTTTTTTTTTTTTTTTATCATTTCAATATTCTGTGATTAATGAAATTTACCAAATGAAATTTACCAAGAATGAAAAACCACCTTATATACTTCTAACTTTAAATAAATGAAAGCATTTTTTAAACTAAATTTTATAAAATTTAGTGCAGTATAATAAGTAGTATGAAAAAACATTTTAGTAAAGATTGACTATTAATTAACAAAACCTAACTTTTTTAATCCTTGTGTAAAAAAAAAATTGGCCTATAATATTAGGACGGATGGAGCAATTGATTAACAAGAAAAATTCATTCATAACTAGTAAGTTAGTTTAACGATAAAATGAGATTATTTAAGAGTACATGTCAAATTTTAAATCTCACCATTATAAAATTCTTCTTTCCCAATACTAAAAAAAAAAAAGTTCAAGTTCATAATTTAATCCTGACTATTCTTTTTTTTTTTTTTTTAAGTTGGTAATAAAAAAATTTGTAGTTGCTATATATATGTATGTATTAGAATACAAAATTATTTGTCCTTTGCAATTCCTCATGTTCGTATGTACTAAGTGGTGTGTAATTTAACACACATTGTTGAGTCAATTTTCTAGGTTATTTTATGATTTTTCTAGTTAATTTAAATAGTAATTTTATTAATTGTATTAATTTTAAGATTTTGCTACCTAATTTGGATTGTGATCAATTTGTTAGTGTGAGAGTGTTGCGGCTTTAAAGTGATGGTGTCATTTGCTTGTCACGCACATGACACATTCTTCTTTGTCATGCACGTGACACGACTTCAATCCAAGTCATGTTTTTATTGGTGTTTTAGGGTCGACTTTGGACAAATATAAATAGAAAATGAATACGCATTTTGGGAGACTTTTTGGCGAAGAATAAAAGAGACACGAAGATTGAATAAAGTTTTTTTTCTTAGAGTTTCTCTTGGTTCCTTTGTTTTTGTTTTCATCTTCTTATTTCCATTTGTCTAGAATGTTATGAGATTAAACTTGGTGTTTAGTTTTATTATGTTCATGGATAACTAAACTCTCACATAGAGTGAGGGGTGTAATCTAATGGGATTGCTTTTGATAATAATGTTCAATTTCTAGTTTTCTTCATTATAATTCTTGATTTGGTCTTTTTGTGCTTATTGTGAATTGCATAACTGATCACCATATAATTTTCATTTTACAATTTATGTGATGAACTGATGGGTGAAATATAAATCTAGACATAGGGGATCAAACACAAACCTTTAGGTAAAGATATATATATATATATATCTAAATTTTTGTGGTGTGTTAATTGTGGTTTAATGAGTCTAATTAAAAAAATAACTTTTGACAATTAATTGTTTGTTGATTAAGTACAACTTAGTGACTCGACGAAACATTAAGATAACTTAAAAACAATTATACTCAATAATAAGGTTGGGCATTGTTAATTATTAGCCAATTCTCACTAGGTGAAATGTTGAGCTCTAGTGTTTCAAACATTTGATTTCCCTATAATCAATTTAAGTTCAATTAATTTAATTTCATTTTCATTATTCCTACAGATTAATAAGAATTAGTCAAATAGCAATAAATGTTGTCTCTATGGATCGAACTTGATAAATTATTGTGCTACAATTGACACTGTACACTTGCAGATAATCAACCCCAATCACTAAGATATGATTAATTGCTTGAGTTTGTCCACTCCCACAATGATATTGATGCTAGTTACATAATCATATCTTTTAATTTTATATTTTCTCAAGTTAGTCTAGTATATAATTTTTTCACAAAGAAAAAAATAAAAAAAATTAACTATCTTTTTTGTATATTTCTTTTTAAAATTCTTTTTTTTTTTGTGTGTTTTGGGCTGCTTTAGAAATAATTCTGGCAAACTCCTTTTCTTTTTATTTTTTAAAGTTTTTCTAGTGATGTAGATAATTTTATCCAATTTTATTTTTTTATTTTATCTTTTTTTTAGAGTTCTTATTTACGAGGTATTGTTTTATTTGCCTTTGAGAATTTTTATCTCCTTTTATGAGAATTTTAGTGATTTGAGATTGTTTATTAGTAATATAATGACAATATATTATTTATTTTTGTCTCTTAAATCTAAAGTACGGTATATGAATTTTGGTGTATTGTGCAATAACATCATATCTAATAGGATTTCTATAATTGATAAGAAAAAGTCATTAAAAGATTTATAATAAAAATAGAACCATAATTTTAGAGTTAAAAACTAATATGCAATTATTAGTTTTATTAAAGATAAATTTTATATTGATATTTTAAATTATAAAGATAATTTATTTTATACAAATATCATATGACTATTTATGAATGATTTCATTACTCTAAAAGAAAAAATTAGTCTCATATGAACATAAGTACAAAATGTATATTATGGCAAGGAGCACATATTAATTTCCTTTCAAATAGTTGCTAGCTACTAGGCTAGATAAGTTAGTAATTTTATTTAAGAAGGCATGATTAATAAGATAAGGGGGCTAGCAGTTAGTTATAGGATTCATGACTCTATGAGAAGGATCTAAAAACTCATGAAAATAATTTCATTATAAAACTTGATAAGAAATTCGAATCTAAATCTCTTCTCTAAAGCTAAAAAAATTAAGTATTCAAATATCTTTGAACATTTCTCTAGTAAAAAAAAAATTAAGAATTTAAATATCTTCTGTTCCTTATTATCTATAGATAAAGTAGTTCTATATAGAACAATACATTTTAAACTCAACTAATTAGAGCATATTTGGTGTTGCTATTAGAAAATTTTGATTTTGAGATAAATGATAGAAGAAATTTTTTCTCATATGTAATTATATATTTTTTTGCATATAAGTTTTATTAGAAAAAAATTGCAATTGATAAAATCTTCAAAAGATAAGCTTTTTTTAAAATCAAATCTTTTACTCATAAAACTCATAGTGAAAAAATTATAATCAATTTGGAGAGAAAATCTATTTTATTTTTTGTCTCAAAATAAAAAATTTTCAATCCAATGCCAAACATGCTTTGTGTCATAGATAAAAGTTGTTTTATATAGAACAACACATTTTAAACTCCACTGTTATTGGTATGTTCTTTTGCGAGGAAAATTTTTATATAATAGAGTAGAATTTTTTCATATATCTAATTTAAAAACTCATATTTGGAAAGAATTCAATAGAATTGAATTCTAACTAGTTAATTTCTTATTTGAAATTTTCACATTTAAAATAATTCATTCCTTTCATTTTAAAAAAAAAATTAGTGAAAATATCAAATTAGGATAAAAGCTATAATATTTTGAAAGAATTTATTTTAATTATAAAATTTAAATAAAATTATTTTAATAATTTTATAATTTAAATTGTTATTATATTGATTTAAATAAATAAAAGTATTTCAGAAAATAAAAGTGTTTCAATTCATTATAGATTTATTTTAATTAATGGAATTCATTCTATCAATTTTAAAATTATTTCAAATAATAAAATTTTATTTTTAGAATAAAAAATAATTAATTTCAAACGGAACCTAAACGTGAAAAATCACAAGTTGAGCAATGAAATTCTTCATTTTAATCAATTAAGTGCCAAAAATTGGACGCATTCTCAAATTTGATTGGCTCTCACGTTGGTCAATTTCCTCTCTGGATCAACTCATTGGCCCCTTTCCATCCAGTGGAGTAGAAAAATTTACAAAAGTTGGAATTACAATAGGAGAGAGTTGCTAAGGCTCTCGTGAATTCATTACATTGAATATAAATAAATTTATTTGAATTAATTTATAAAAAAATAAAAATAAAAAGTATTTAATACTTTTATTATATTATTTTTTTGCATATTTTTAAATACAATAAATATTAGATATTAAATAAATTTAAAGAATATCATATGTTTTTAAAATATATTACTTACTATCATAGCATAGAGAAAAAAAAACATATTTAATAGTTTTCAAATAAAAATATAATAATAAAATTTAATAATTCATCAATAAATTAATTTGAACCGAATTAGAAAAAAAAAATGTAGTGGCTTTCACATGGAGAAAAACTGGCTTCCTACTTTTTCTTTTTTTCCCTCCGTGATATCTGCTCTCAATAAGCTGATAGCAACACCTCTTTAGAAAATGCTTTCACATATCATTCACATGTAAACTCCAAATGGAAATGACTCTTAAAATATATATAATAATATAAAATGTTAAAATCAATTTACTTAGAGGAGAATATATATATATATATATATATTGGCCAGACCTGTTACCTAATAATGAACCTTCTTTCACAAAACACAATGAAAGTTTTATTTGTGACACTCGTATTAACGGGATGTTACAAAATATAATTACTGTCTCAGTTTAATGATGAAGTTGGAAAATATAAAAAAGATAGAAATTTTTGTGCTGAATTATATGATCAATTATACAAATGCTTTCCAAATCTATTAATTTATGTACAAGAAAAATGCAAATAACAATAAATATGGGTGACTCTAATTATTCTAAATCTCAATTAACAAAAACTAAGTCTTAGTCTAAGGCAGAATATTCTTAGTCTACATTTAGTATACAATATAGACATCAACAGTGAGAGGAAAAAAATGTTTGAATATTTTCCTAAAAAAAAAAAGTTTGAATACTAGCTAACAATTTTCCTTCAATTTGTGAGTTGTGACAAATTTGGATTGAAGATAATTTATTAATTTTCCATATGTATTAATTGTTTCTTGTCATCACCATCAACATTCACTTAGTCAAGTTAGATGATTTCATATTAGATTTAGAGGTGATAAATTAAAGTAGATTCGAGTTAGATCAATTTCGGGTTGATTATTTTAAATTGTGGACAGATTGAATCATTAGATCAATATATTAAAAGAAATTTCAAGTTATTTTAGATTTTCTATATTTTATATTGAATTAAATCAAGTTATTTATAATTTTTAATTTTAAATTAAAAAAGTATTACCATCGATTGACCAAAATGGATTTGACCTTCTAAATTAAATTATTTATCTTTGTATATTGTATTTGTGATGATTTTAGAATTTATTGCAAAAAAGTGTAATAATATAAAATATTATGTTTCTACAGTGTGCTATTATTTATGTAATAAAATATGAAAATTCGAACAAAAAACATGGCACTTGACTTCTTCCATTACTTTTTTTTTTTTTAGTTTAATTTTTAAGGTTAGCACAGAGATATCTAAATATATTAATTAATATAAAAAATGTATTATTAAGATCATTTAAAGGAAGATTTAATCTTAATTAATATATTAACTGACTTGAAATATATATATATATATATAAGAAAAAAAAAATCTTTCAATTAACTCTTTTTTTGTAGTCATTGCCGAAGTTTCCTTGATGCTAAATTTGGCGTTTTTTTCCCTTTTAACTATTAGATAGTTGAATAATTGATTAAAATGAGATGAGTAGACGTTCAAAATAGTATAAAGCATTTGTGTAAGAAATTGTCCTCGTAACGATGGCCAATGAGAAAATTGTTTTTTATTGTAAATTTTTTTTTATGTTTAGATTAATACAGAAAGTAATTTTTAGACTTATTCAATATATATTTTTGAATAAAATCAAACATGTCTATTTAACTTAAATTCAATAAATATATAAATTTTTTTTCACAATCTCTCAAGAAATTTAAGTTTAAAACAATAAGAGAAAATTACAATGTTTTTATTTCGAATTGAAGATCGAACCGGTCAACTGACCAATTTTTGGTTCGACCATTCAACTGGTCCGATTCAATAAAATAGTTTTTTCAATTTTTTAAAAAATATATAAATAATACTTAAAAATATTTTAAAAATGAGAAAAAAAATGTAATATGATAAAGTAACTAAAATTATTTTTTAAAATTTAAATTTTAAGTAAAATAGTGTAATTTTGAAGATTTTAAAATTTTCACAAAATGACGTAGTTTTATATTGAATCGATTTGATTCAATTTTCGATTTTAACAAATTTTTTCAATTTTGATCAATTTTTTGAGTAGACCAGTAGCTGGTTTCCGATTTTATCAATTCAACTAATTAATATCAATGATCGATTTCTGATTCAATTGATTGGTTCAGTTTATTTAGAAAATACTGGGAAAAAAATACAATTTTGCCTCGAGTCTACTTATATTGTTAAATCATTCTTACCTTTACTATATCGTCATCAGTTTGTGCTTGTATATTGGCAATTATCCCTTCCCTTGCTTTTCTCTTGCTCCCTTTCTCAAGTTAATCCAATTTTTGCGTTCTACTCTTTTGTGTCTTTTTCTTTTTAATGTACGTATTTCATATTCTGCTTATGATTCTTTTTCAAAATTGAATTTTTTTTATAAAATATTTGGAATTAGTTTTGTATTTATAAACTCATAAAATTAATGTTTTTTTTAATATAAAATAGTGCAAACACTTATAATATCCTAATAAAAAAACTTTAAAAATGTGTAATATTTAGAAAAATATTTTGAAAAATCAATCTTAATGACCAATAAGTCATAAGACGCACAAGTAGATATATCATGATAGTTAACTAGAGGTTTCGATTTCGATTCTTTTCATCCACTAATATATGGAAGCTATTGAAAAGAGAACACTATCTTTATTATATAGGTCATAATGTTGTTTTGGTTTATTGGACCTCCATAAATTTTTTTTTAAAAAAAAAAGCCATAAGACAAAGAGGAGCAAATGACCCATAGTTGTTTGCATTTGATTTGTTTCGGTCAAACCTGGAAAACTTCCTTGCTTTTACATGTTCTTCTGCTTAATTGGTCTCTTTTTTTAAAAAGTTACTTTCGCTGTGATGACAAGAATAGATACCAAGTAAATGCTTCAAATGCGTACGTTTCCAGCGAATAGATGAACGTTCTTATTGGCATTTGGTTCAGGTCAACGGAGTTTGGAAGAGTAGTTGATAAAAATATGCAAATGCAGGGTCAAAACAATACTAGTGGCTGTGTAAATTTAGCCCAGGTCACAATTGAAACAACTCGACTCAACTCAGTTGATTACAACAAGACATACAATATTGTTAAAGAGAAACCTAACAAACTGATTTAATTATACATTAATTTCATTATCAACGACTTCAAATCTAGATCTAGATAATTCGGATGAAGGAAATTGATACATATCATCATCAAGAGAGCTTTGAGAATAGATAAACAGAAAAGGAATTGGTAAAACAGTTGCGTACAATCCCTGCATGACATTACACTGATAGCAACTCCATCCCTCTCACTAGTTTATTCAACCTCAAAGTGTACCTACCACAGTGCTTGAGAAATTTATTGCAAATTTATGGTTTCAACTCTATCTTCCTGGAGGTTTCACATGTCAATTTATTACAAAGTCCGGAAATATCTCAACATGAATTTTCAATTTTAAATTTACTTGCATAAATTTATCATCACCACCAGAAAACACCGAAGAAAATGTTAAAAAGGTGACAGACTTACCATGCAGAGCTCTGGGAAATTCTGGATGAAAGCAGACGAAAGGACCGCAGATCATACACCGCAACTTGCAAGGGTATCCCATTCTCTAACAAAGGCATGTCAATTCTTTGCCAGGGGTTTTTTATTTTTCCAGTGTTTAAAATCAGTCAGTTTATGTCAATTTCTGGATCAATTAACTCATTCAATAATAAATAAAATTAAAAAAATATCATTAAAATCTCTAAAAATATTTAAAAATATAAATATATTTGCAACAATTAAAAACAAAAGAATAATTTTGAACGCCATACCAAAACTAACTGAACTAAAACCAGTTAACCTAATCCGATTTTCAGAATACTGCATTTTTTTTTTCACAAGTTTTCAGGGTACAAAAGAAATAAAAGAAAATTTATGAACAGACATGCAGATGACAATGCTACACGCACTTGAACTCGGGCTTCGTTGAACCTATCAGCTCTATCGGAAAGTCCAGGTCAGATGAGGCTGCAAAATTTTATGCGCGCATGTACACATTCGTAACCTAGAATGACAAGAATAAACAGTTACCACATTTTACATAACAGCCCCAACAGATTCATCATTCAAGCATTCGTAATTTCAATCCATGAACTCAGAAAAATTCAAACATCTCATATCTTATGACTGACATAAAGATTCAAAATACAGTTTCTCCATCAATGATTGTTCGTCTAAAACTTAACACTGCTTTATTCAAAACTGTAAATATGCTCCGCGACGGAAGGAGAAACCCACTTAGCACACACCAGGAATGGAAAAAAAGCATTTACGAGAGACATGAGTAAGCAAGAGCCTTCTCCTCCGAGAGTTCTTCTGCTGTTGCATCCAACTTCTTCCTTGAAAATTCATCAATATGAAGTCCTGAGCCACATCAAGGGTAAAGGAAAAAACAATAAATAAGTAAAGATCAATTCATCAGGAAAAATAAAACTCATCATTAACATGGAATTCAAACACAAAGTGTGTTCTTCTATACATTAAAAAGACCACAAATATTTATAAACTTCCACGAAAATCAAAATCATTTAATTGAGCACAAAACTTCAGGCCATGTTTAGTTTTGGAAAACATTTTCTGTTTCCCTTCTCTAGTTTTCTTTTCCTTTTCTTTGTTTTCCAATATAGAAAAATGAAAAACAGAAAATCATATTTGTTTGTCTAACTTTTTCTTTTTCAATTCTTCATGTTCTCATAAATTTTATATTTTATAATGAAATTTATTAAAATAACTTTTTATTTAATATAATGTTTATTATTGTGATTTGTATGGTACTATTTAATATTAAATATATTTATTTTATAAAAAATTATTATGTACATTTAATTAATTTTAATAAATCAATTTTTTTAAAATGAAATTTCAACATTTTTATTATACTCTACTATATGTATAATCGACCAAGTTTTAAAAAATGATAATTTTTTTGAGTGATTGATAGTTTTATGTAATATAAATAATTATTAAGTTATATGAAAATATAATTATTACAAATGAAAAATTATTGATAACAATTTCAAGTTTGGTGTTTATATGAAATTATATTAACATTTTATAAAAACATAAAATATATTTTACATTATTAATTTTATTTACTAATACAAAAATATTTATAGTGTATATTTAAAAAAAATATTTTATTCAAATATAGTGTATTATTTTCACTTTGTAATTTATTTTAAAAATAAACAAACCACAAATTAAAATAAAAATATACTCTTATTGATGGCAAAAGGTCTAAGATGACAATAGTGGTTAACAAAAGCGAATAAAGTGGCGTAGAAAGCAGTGGCCAGATGAAAATAAGGATAATTAATAATTAAACTAAAATAAAATAAAAGTTTAATAAGAAATTTACCTAAGTTTGGTAAAAAAAATTAATAAAATAATAGAAAATAATAATTATAATATATATATATATATATATATATATATATAAGGAGTGAGGACTAGAGAGAGAGAGAGAGAGAGAGAGAGAGAGAGGGGGGATAGAGAGAAGAAAAAAGGAGAGAAAAAAGTTTGAAAAATTTAGAAAACAATTTTTTTTTTATTTTTCCATTATATGTTATAATTTGGAGAATTTAGAAAACTGTTTTCTAGTTTTCTCAATTAGAAAATATTACAACTACACAATAAATTCCATTTTTTAGTTTTCTTGGAAAAATTTTCTCGAAAACAGGCTTTGTTTTCCAAAAACCAAACAGGCCCTCAGCTTTGCCTTTTAGTCTTTTTATTGTCGCATAATAATGGTTGCTATGGCGTGTCTATGTGCATGTGTGAGAGAGATGGGAAAAAAAGTGAGGGAAGGAAAAGAAAAGAAGTAGGAGGGAGAAGGAGATACATTTAATACAGCACAACATCCTTACCCTGAACAATTTTCCACTCTCCATTTTGGCATGTGACCGGGAAAGAATAAATCAGTCCAGTTGGCACATTGTATGAACCATCAGAGTAAACGCCCATGGAAACCCAAGTGCCCTACACATGTAGAGGAAAACATATCAAGCAGCCATGCACAAAGAAACACTGAAATTAAAAAATAAATTTAATAAAATATTTAAAAAAAACACAGATCAACAGCTATGCACACAGAATTATGCTGAAGAACAGAAAAAGGATGACAAACCTCAAGAGTTCCAAGAACCCAATCACGAATGTGATCACAAGCAGAACTAGCAGCAGACAATGCACTTGAAAGCTTTCGAGCTTTAATGATTGCAGCACCACGTTGTTGGACTGTAGTGATGAACTCCCCATGTAACCTTCAAGCAGTAAAGACAATAAAAACAATTCTTCAACATTTTCATGACATTACTAATTACGATACAAAGGAAAAAAAAAAGTGTTAGAAATACCATTCATCATTTTTAATAAGCTCCTTCACAGTTTTCTCCCCAGATGGAGTATTAACAGTAGCATGGTTGACATCAGGGTATTGAGTTGATGAATGATTCCCCCAAATGATTACATTCTTAACATCAGAGACTTGAACATTAAGTTTCTCAGAGATTTGGCCAAGTGCCCTGTTATGATCCAACCTTGTCAAGCAAGTAATATTTTTCTCAGGGATTGATGGAGCAAATTCCTTTAAAATCAACGCATTAGTGTTTGCTGGGTTTGCAACAACTAGAACCTGGTGACAGAGAATGTATGTTTAAACATATATAAAGTTCAGAAGTGCATTTAACGTTGTATGCATAACTGGCAACTAGAAATTATAAAGATTATTAGATTTCAAAGTTCAAACAGAAGTCAATCATCTCAAATAAATCAATTTTGACTTCTACATAAACGTATATGATTCTGTTTTTAAAGAAACGCAATGGATGATCTCTTCAACACATAATTTAAATACAGAGAATTTTTCTCAATATTCATTATTGTCTTACCTTGCAGTTCGCAGCTGCGTGCTTCTCTAGAGCAGAAGCCTGGGACTTGTAAATTGACACATTTTTCGACATCACATCTTTTCTCTCCATGCCTTCTTTCCTAGGGAAACCACCAACCATGACTGCAACATTTACCCCAGTGCAAGCCTCAATGACATCAGTTGTAGCAACAACACCTGGTACGAATTAATGTCGATCAAATCTCATAATCATACAATATAAAGCATATGAAGACACTTAAGCAGCCTCATGTAAAATCTTGCTTAAGGGAATAAAGGGCAAATACCTTTAAGAAGAGGAAAAGCAGCATCCACTAACTCCATCTTAACCCCATTCAATGCTTCAGCTGCAGGTGGGATATCAAGCATGTGAAGGATGACAGGTTGATCAGGACCAAGCATCACTCCCCTAGCAATCATGGGTACAAGAGCATACCCAATTTGTCCTGTAAATTCATCAACATCTCTCCATTACACTCCTTATTAAACAAGCTAAAATGCAACTAATTTCATTTTACAAAAACATACTAGCATTCAAATGAGTTAAACAATTCTAACATCAAAGTGAATGATGACAGTAATCCAAAAACTTAGAAGCATGCAACCTGAAGATTAATATGAATTAAAAACAGTGACCATGCCGTATATAGCTCACACGATACATATTGGACATCAGTCAGATCAAGGTATCTGGCATCAATAACCCTGCTCAAATGTAACAGTACTTTTTCTTACTACAAAACATCATTAAATAAACAGAGAAAGAGAGAAACGCACAAAACAATAAACCAAATTACTGAAGATCATCGCAACTACATCACTGAAGATTTAAGTGCATCTTGGATCCGTACTCACCAAGCCACCAAAACTCCAATCGAAAAAATTGAAACTGAACGAAACTACATACTAAATATGGTAACATTCTAATCCTCTAATAACTTAAATCCATTTTATAATTTTCAAATAAAATTAACGCATCAATTACTTCTGCTTCCATTATCGATCCAGTTCAGATCAGTATAACAGAGTCCAATACATTAGATCTAATCAGTTTTTGGCAGCCGATTGAATCAACTAGACCTAAGATAGAATCAAGTGAACACTAAAACAACGAGCAGTTACAGATCGGCGTGTACATATTGGAAATGATTTTTTTTTCTTTTTGAGCTTTTCCCATTTTGTGAAGACGTACCTGCAGCTCCAGTGACGAGAACGCGAACTGGATCCTTCGCCATTTATACAGATCAAGAAAAAAAGAAATCTACACGCAACAACAGCAGGAAATGGCAAGGCCGGAGCAGATATGGAAACTGAATCCTGATCAGGACAAGAAAGGGCAGATGCGATGGTATTTATGTGCGTGGAAATAATGCGCTCGAGGAGATATACGACGTCGTTTATTAACTTCTGTGATTTTTTGAGGCCAAATGTTCGCGCGTGCGTACATCTGACGCCAAGTTAAGCGTGGCAACTGATGTTTTAAATGATAACGCGAATCATGCCTTTTGGGCGTGGGGTCAAGTAGATGATTCTGTGGTGATCAACGGCCATTTGTCCACAGTAAGTCACCCTGTTTTTGGACCTGTAGCTAGGGGGTAGACAAATGAATCCAAAAATCCCAAAAAAAGGAATCAAATTTGAGATATCAATAGGAAAATTAAAGGATAATAGATTCGATTAGATCAAATTTTTATCAGAGTTTTTAAAATTTGAAAATTTTATATTAAATTAGAATATTAAATTTTAAAATCTGTTTCTTAATATTGATGGTTAAGGGATGGTATATAGTAATATTATTAATTATTTTTATTTATTTTATTTATTTATTGCATAACATATTTAAAAATAATTATTTTCCTTCCTATAATAAATAAAGTTCAATTAACTTAGTGAAACATTCATCTTCAATAATGTATTAAAAGTTAAATTAATAAAAAATTTAAAATTTATATATTTAAAATTCTATTAATTTTGAATTTATTATTTGAATAGAGATTTATTTTCCTTATTATTCAAAATATCTTATCATCATTTGTTATTTGTTATTTAAATATGAGTGTTTATTATAAAAGATATTTTTATTTAATTAGATAGTAATATATATTATATGAAAATTAATTTATATTTTAAAGTATAATTTGAAAAAATTAAGATAATTGATCCTTAAAACTAGTTATCCGGTTACGTGGATATCCAATATTTTTTGGATTGATTTAGATTTCTCTAGTATTAATCTCTTATATTTGGATTGAATAAAAAAAGAGTCATATAATTGGATATTGAATCCCTGCTGCTCATAGATGACACTGTTTTTTTTGTTTTTTTGGTAAGTAGTGCCAACAAGTTTCAGTACAACGTTTATTTAAGAAATATTTCTAGTTGTTAATTATTTATTAGTAGTGAACAACTAAAATTAGAATTTGAAATATTATTCTTTCAAAAAATTTTTGAAATATTGTTAATAAGTGCTTAATTTTACAAGAGACATCATTTTCCTAAAATCATTCTTCTTATGTTGATATTAACAAATTTTCCTTCATTCATATATATATATATATATTGTAATTATGATTTTATTTATTTAATTTTTCTTTTAAAAAATATTTTTGAGGGGATCACATTCAATTTATATTATCAAGAAGTTATTGATAAATTTAGTAAAATATGTAAAATCAGCCATTAGGTTTGGAAGGCAAATAACGACCCATCTAACTAATGGTATAGAGAGGCTGGGCATAATTTTTAGATTAACTTAATTAAATTAAAAAATTAAATTGATATTGATATTAAATAAAAAATAATTTAAAATTTTCAAAAATCATACTAAATTGAATTAAATAAATTTTATGAATATAATACAAATTTTTTATTTATAACTGAGTCAAAATCAAATCAAAACTAATTTTATTATATATATATATATATATCATGCACTATTTATATATAATATCAGTATTATATTAATTTCAAACTAATATATTACATCAATTTGATTTTATAAAATAAAATAAAAATTTAAAATTTTTATAAGAAATAATTGAATTTATTTGAGTATGATTTTTTAATTTGAAATCGAGAATTAGATTAAATTGAATTGCCAGCATTGAACCAATTAAAATCTAATAATCAAACTCAAATTTTCAATTTAATTAAATCTGAACCTATATTTTTTTTAATCTAATCCAAGTCTTCAATTTTTAGAGACCAATAGTTCGGTTTGATCTTGATATTTTTTAAAATACCAAACCAAACTATGCTAATTTACATATATGAATTTTCAATGATGTTCTTCAAATTTTACATAAACTTAAAAAAAAAAAAAAAAGGTAAAGTTGTTTGCAGCATAATTTTGAATGATTGCCAAACGAATCCGCCTCGCACAGGAGAGTTACTGTGCTGTTCAATTTCAAAAATTTTTCTTTACTGTGTTGATTAATATTTACAGTTGGTCACAAGCACAGGGGCTCCAAAATAACGACCCGCTCCCTTGTTATCCTAACCTTGCACACACAGGAACGTCCTCCCGTTGTTGGAAAGCCATGGTCAAATAACCTAGGAAAGGAAAGGCCCGAAAAATTTCATGCGCCAATAATATATACATTAGCTTAGAATGGCGAGATTAATCAGTTATCACGTTGTACATAATGGACCCAACAGATTTAAACATTTGTAATTTCAATCCATGAACCTAAATTCAAACATCCTCATACTGGGCATACAAAAAAATTCAAAATACAGTTTCTCCATCATTGACTGTTCATCTAAAACTTGATAATAGCTTTATTCAAAACCGTAAATATGCACTCTGTAATAAAAGAACAAAATAGTCAAGCATCTGCCTTGTAAATTCACCAATGTAAAGTCCTGAGCCACATCAAGAGTAAAGAAAAAGAAAATAAAGATTAAAAATCTCATTCGGCAAAGCTAAAATTCATTATTCACATATAATTCAAACACCAAAGTGTGATCTTATATACATTAAAAAGACCATATATGTTTATAAACTTCCATGAAAATCAAAATCATTTACTAGAGGGAACAGAAAGTTTTAACTTTTTCTTTATGCTCTGTTATCATAGTATAATAATGGTCGGCCTATGGGTGAGTGCGTGTGTGTGTTAGAAAGAGATGGTAAAAAATGCGAGGGAAGGAAAAACAAGAAGCGGGTAGTAGGGGTAAAGGAAAGAGATACATTTAATACAACATAACATCCTTGTTACAATACCAGAAACAACACACTCATGTGAAAGAAAAACTTTTCTTGTTGCCATGCTAAACACGTACATAATGCTCTTTACATAGATATGATATTTAAAGGATAACAACAAAAAAAAATGTATCCACTAAGTACTAGAAAAAAGTAACGTGCAGACACAAATTTTTAGTAGATCTGGCAAACACAAAATCATATACTATATCATTAACAACAAACTCGATAGTGCCTAAAACAAATTAGAAAAACATAAGAAACACGACCAACAACTTTGACTTATTCAACAACCCTTACCCTGAACAATTTTCCATTCCTCATTTTGGCATGTGACTGGGAAAGGAAAAAGCAGTTGAGCTGGGATATTGTATGAACCGTCAAAGTAAACACACATGGAAACCCAGGTGCCCTACATATGTAGAAAAAAAAAAAAAGCATATCAACCAGCCATGCACACAAAAACACGGAATAAAATTTATCAAAAAAACAAATCAACAGCTATGCACACAGAATTATATTGAAGAACATAAAAAGGCTGCCAAACGTCAAGAGTTCCGAGAACCCAATCACGGATGTGATCACAAGCAGAACTAGCAATAGACAATGCACCTGAAAGCTTTTGAGCTTTGTTGATTGCTGCACCACATTGTTGAACTGTAGTGATAGACTCCCCAAGCAACCTTACTCAATAAAGAATTAAACGCAATTCTTCAACATTTTCATGACACGAACTAATTACGGTAAAATGGAAAAGAAATAATTAGAAATACCACTCATCATCATCAATAAGCTCCTTTATAGGTTTCTTCCCAGATGGAGTATTAACAGTTGAATGTTTGACATCGGGGAATTGAGTTGATGAATGATTCCCCCCAAATGATCACATTCTTAACATCAGAGAGAGACACGAACGTTAAGTTTCTTTGAGATTTGGCGCCCTGTTATAATCCAATCTTGTCAAGCAAGTAATACTTTTCTCTGGGATTGATGGAGCAAATGTCTTCCAAGTCAATGTATCAGTTAGGCTGGGTGACAAAGAATGTATACTAAATATATAAAGTTTAGAAGTGCATTTAATATTATATGTACAACTGGCAACTAGAAATTTCAGAATATAAATTAATAAATGGGACAATACATTATTTAGACTCCAAAATTCAAACAGACATCTCAAATACAAAAATGTATGATTCTCTTTTTAAAAGAAATGCAATAGAATGACCTATTTAACACATAATTCAAATATAGATAATTTTTTCTCAATATTGATTTATTGTCTTACCTTACAGTTCATAGTTGACTGCTTATCTAGAGCAGAAATCACGGACTTGACAAAATTTTCAACATATCTCTTCGATCTATTCATTCTTTCTTAAGGAAATCACGAACCATGACTGCAATGTTTACACCAGTGCAGGCCTCAACGACATCAGTTGTAGTAACAACACCTAGTAAGAATAATTAATGTTAGACCGTATCTCATAATTATTCAATGTAATGCGTATGAGGACACTTGAACAACTTTTATGCAATCTTGCTGAAGGAAACAAACGACAAATACCTTTTAGAAGAGGAAGAGCAGAATGCTCCGACTCCATTTTCAGAACATTCAATGTCTCAGTAAAAAATCAGATATCAAGCATGTGGAGGATGACAGCTTGGTCAGGACCAAGCATTGCTCCCGTAGCAATCATGGGTACAAGAAAAAAAAATCCAATTGATTCTGTGAATTCATCAACATCTCTCCATTACACTTTTTATTAACCAGTCAAATGCAACTAATTTCATTTCACAAAAACATACAAGCATTCAAACGCGTTAAACAATTCTTATCATCAAAACATCAAAGTGAATGATGACAGGAAAGTTACGATAAAGGCATCATCAGTTCAAGTAAGCCCCAAAAACTTAGATAGAGAATATTAACACGAACTGGAGCCTGCAGATCAAGAAAAAGTCTAAACGCAACAACAGGAGGAAATGGTAAAATTGGAGTAGCAATGGAGACTGGGTATTGATCAGAATAATAAAAGGGGGCAATGCGATGAAAGAGAAAGGTATAAAATGTAAATAAAAATTAATTGACTTCATGGTTGAGAATTTTTTAATTATATTTTTTCATCATTTTCACTAATTTATCTTATCAGGCTCCCTCTAAGGTATATTTGAAAGGGCGAGGGAAAAAAAATCATAACTGAAAAAAAAGAAAAAAAAAAAAAAGGAGGGAAAATTAATATACGACCTATATTACATGAGACAAAACTAGTGAATCTCACTTTAATTTCCCTCCTATTTACCACCCTTACCCAAAACAAAACTTAGAAACATCCAGAACGCAGCGTCTGGTGACATTGCCTCACCCCCTCCCCCTTCTTCGCTTCCTATTATCACCTGCAATCAAATCTAGGGTTCCTTATCTTCTTGTGTTTCATTTTCTAGAGCTCCACTATGGCTACTGCATCAGGTGCATTTCTTTTTTCTCCTCCAAAATACACTTGTACAATAGATGCGAACATAACTTTCCTTGAGATTGAAATAGGTTGTCTTTGTTAGTTCAAATTGAATTTATTTAATAGATCAAGCATTATTTGTGGACTGTGCATCCTGTATTGTTGTGGATTTTTGTTGATAATTGGGGAATTTGCAGTGGCATTCAAATCATGGGAGGATCATAGGAAGCAGGTGGAATTGGGGGAAGCGCGCAAAGCAGGGCTTGCACCGGCAGAGGTGGATGAGGATGGAAAAGAGATTAATCTTCATATTCCTCAGTATATGTCATGTGCCCCTTGGTATGTTAATGCTCAGAGACCCGTAACTTATTATTACTCATAGTATTATACTTTCTATGTCTGTCTGTGTATGCACACGCGTATGCTAATTGAGTTGTGGACCTATGTTTTCAGAGTTTGAAACATCAAAGGAATTGGAAATCGGATCCAAATTACACTAAATCTTGGTATGATAGAGGAACAAAAATTTTTCAGGCTGAAAAGTACAGAAAGGGAGCATGTGAAAAGTAAGTGAGGAATTTGTGTTTTTTTTTTTCTTTTTCATAATATTTTTGCTGCGTAGAATTGCTATTGTTTAAATGTAAATCGAATACATCTCTCTCCTTGCTTTCCATTCTTAGAGAACTTCCCATGTCCTATATTGGATGATTTGTTTCCTATAGAATCTAAATGTGACAACTTTCACTTGGGCCTATATCTTTTTCACTATTGATGCATGCATCTGTCAAAGATACATTTTGGGGTGGGGTTGGGAGGTTGGGGAGCGAGTGGAATAGTTACTTTTGATGTAGAATTCCAAGTTGCATATGTAAGTTGAACTACATTCTTCATCCATTCCATTCTCTGTTTGGTATTCCCCACGTATTCTATTAGATGCATCTGTTTGAAATTTAAACCATTTGGTGAAGGCTAAAGGATGTACATGTGGACATGTGGAGCTTCTTAATTTAGGCCTCAAGATCTTTTGCTACATTTGTATGCTTATTTGCCAAGGATGCAGTTTTCAAGTCTACCATCGTACAAAGGCTTACACATTTTTAGGATTTGAATATATATGTGTGTGTGCGTGTGCGTGTGCGTGCGCGCGGGGGAATGCGCGCGCGTGTGTGTTTTGCTATTTTTGTATGCTTATTTGCCAAGGATGCAGTTTTCAAGTCTACTATCGTACAGAACTGTAAATGAGGCTTAGGTGTTCCCCCATATCCAATAACACTTGAATCAATTTCAATTATCTTGAAGGCTGAAGGATATGCTTATCTTGGGCCTTAATCTTTCACTATCTATATGCTCATTTGACCGGGATCAAGGCTTTTTTTTTCCCCCTAAATCATCATAAAAAGTTTCGCTTAAATAGATAAAGGTTCACTATTTGTCGCTGTCTATCTCTATTTGTATTGGGCTTTGAGAAAACCAAGTTTGCTATCTCTATTTGTCGCTGTCTATCTAAGACTTGGAGCTGCATAAGGGAAATATATTTTGTATGTGTTAATTTCGCCAGGAAATTTGTATGCTTTTTATATTCTTACATTCTGATTTACAATTTAATATATGAAGTAAGTGAATTTATACAAAAGAAGATCAAAGAAGACATGAGCAATTTCTATCCACTTGTTTGGTAATGGAAAGAAGACGAATAGAGATCAATTGATGATATATGATGGTGGCCCACCAAAACTGTCATGAGAGGTTAGTACATTGTGCTTAAATGTAGTTTTTATTTCCTCTATCATTCTACACTACTGGAGAGAAACAGAAAGTGGTCCTTAAGCATGTAAACGTTATAGTTTATCCACTTCTCGCAGCATCTTTTAACCCTTATTTACCGAGCAACTAAAATGCTTCCTCAGTGATGTAGTCCCCTCTGCTTCCTGCAAACCAACAATGAATGAATTTTCATCCTAGCACTTTTTTCTTGAACTGTCTTGAACCTGTGATTGATGAGCATTCTGTTCTCCATTTGTTCATTGTAACTGTGGGGCTATGACACATGATAAGAAGTCATGCATGGAGAGGCCCCGAGTAAAAGGTGCAAAATGGACAAACAGGCTAGAAGGAAATACTTGAAAGAGCAACAGCTAAAAAAAATTGGAGGAGAAAAATAGTAAGCAGAATGCAGAGGGTGAGATTAATGATGAAGACGATGATGAAGATGCTCTAAAAGTTCATGAAGCCAAGGTTGACGAGAGCAAACAGATGGATTTTGCAAAGGTTGAGAAGCATGTCTGAAGCACAGGAGGTGGAAGCACTGGAACTGTTAGGTTTGAGACTTCTATTCTCTCCCATCCTCTCTCCCTCACTACCCTACACCTATCTTTTTTAAATTGTTTATTGACTTTTTCTCAAACCAGCTGGCCTTCTCTTAAATATTATCAAAGCATGATACTATTTGTTCATTTCTTTCCCTTTTATATGTCCAGAAATTTGCGTATTCGAGAGGATACAGCAAAGTATCTTTTGAATCTAGATGTCAA
This sequence comes from Omphalea diandra, assembly GCA_949677035.1. Taxonomy (NCBI): domain Eukaryota; kingdom Viridiplantae; phylum Streptophyta; class Magnoliopsida; order Malpighiales; family Euphorbiaceae; genus Omphalea; species Omphalea diandra. Next base: position 6,917 of record CATIWR010266040.1, on the reverse strand, counting down.
TTCTTCTTATTATGATCCTAAAACTCGGTCTATGTTGAAGATCCTCGTCCTGATGCTGATCCAAAAGAGAAGTTCTATGGAGTGAGTGCATTGGGGAAATCATTAGAATTATTTGAATGCCCTTATTTGTCAATATAGTTATATATCAGACTGGTTTGGCTTGTTAACTTGTTTTAATTTCAGGGAGATAATCAATATAGAGTGAGTGGACAAGCTTTGGAGTTTAAGCAACACAATATTCATGCTTGGGAGGCATTTGAAAAGGCATATGCAAGCTGCTCCATCCCAAGCTGAATTGCTGTTCAGGAATTATAAGGTCATTGAGGAGAAGTTGAAGTAAAAAATGAAAGATGTCATTATGGAGAAGTATGGAAATGCTGCAACAGAAGAGAAGTTACCAAGGGAGCTTCTTCTTGGTCAAAATGAGAGACAAGTTGAATATGACTGAACTGGCAGAATGATAAAAGGCCAGGTACTTCACAAAAGTTGACTTATTTATTTAATTTTTTGAACAACAAAAAAGGTTTGAGGAATTAAAAAAATCATCTGGCTAAGCTTTTATTGGAAAATTGAGATTAGATTCTATGTTTCTAAAATTCATTGATCTTCTAGTGTTTTAACCTTTTTTTTTCCTTGTCCTCCATGGAGTGTTGAAGACGTTTACAATGTTTAGGGGAATTTAGAGGGGAATGGCAAGGGAAGAATAGAAAACTTAGTTACCCCCTCCCCCTGTTTTGGAAGTTTTAAATTTCTAATAACAGCTAGGAAGGAGATAATGGGTGTAAATGAGCCAAGCCTGCTTGTGAGCTACTCAAAGTTTGACTTGATAAAAATTTGTTTGAACTCAACTTGTTTATTAAATGAGTTTTTAAAATCAAGCTAGGGTTTGACTGGTTAATTTCATAAGCCAATCTCAGGCTCATCAACATCCAACTCATTACACTTGTGAGCCAGCCCGTTAATCAGCTTGCAAGTCTGCTTGTAAATAACTTTATTAATAATTTAAACTTAACTATATCTTTTACATTGATATATATATATATATTTGTTTTCATTCGGATATTAATAAGCATATTAAGATTTTAAAATAAAATTTTAATTTTATTGTTGATGGTTTCATTTTTAATTATATTTTATTAAAAAAAAAAAAAAGACTTGTTGAGCTTGTTTAGGCTTGTGAACTTTATTCAGCGTAGATGATAGTTCGAGCTTGACTCATTTAATAAATGATATTAAAATACTTGAGTTGAGTTTAACTAGTGTATAAACAAGCCAAGTGTTAGCTAGCTAAAACTCAACTCTTTTACGCCCCTAAGGGGTATTAGAGTTGGAATCTTTCCTCTTGTTTTTGTTGGAAGGTAGAGGGAAAGGAAATATCAAGGAGCAATGTGATAAATTATAAATTTGAAATTTCATAATAAGAGAGTTTCAGTACATATTGTTAGAGTAACAAACAACATTATAAACCAATTCTGGGACCTTCGCCTTTTAATTTAGAATATGGACATTTTTTGAGGGGATAAAGTGTGATCAGTACTGTCATTTCCATCTCATTCCCTTCGAACAAATTCTTAAACTGGTAACTATGTCTGCTCTCTCCTTTCTGTTTCTTCTCCCTTTCCTTTCCTTCATTTCTTTCCATCCAAGATAGTCCATAGTATACATTTCATTGTTGGAATTTATTAGAATGAAAATATGTGCAGAATTATCTTGTCCTTCTTTTTCTTTTTGGCCATTTGAATTATTTTTAATGTTAGAGAAGATGATTAAGTAACGTTTCTTGTGCCCTTGAGGAAATATCCCTGACCTAGTCTTATTGGGTAAGCAACTGAGCTTTTAAGTTTGCATATAGGATATATTGGAATTTAGACTTTTCATCACATAGAATGCAGGTGATTACTTGTTAATTTTAATGTTCTCTGCTTCACAAATAGCTCAACTCTTGTGCCAATTTCCCTAGGAACAAAGTGTCTTTCAGTTGATTAATTTGATCAAGCTACTGAAAATTTATTGTTAATGCTAAATTTATTAAATTGAAATGGAAGTACTAGCATCTATGATTTGAATAAAGTATATTCCCATTAGGAACCAAAGACTGGTTTAGGCTAATATTTTCTTTTGTTTCTTTGTGAAGGAGACTTCTCTTCCCAAAAGCAAGTATGAAGAGGATGTTTACATTAATAACCACACAAGTGTTTGCAGTTCATGGTGGAAAGATCACCAATGGGGCTACAAATGCTGTAAGCAAGCAATTAAAAACAGTTATTGCACTGGTGCAGCAGGAGTTGAGGCTGCTATAGCTGCAACAGACTTGATGAAGGCTGACATTGCGCCTAAAGAATCCTCTGAAGGCATGTATCTTTACATGAGAATAGTGTCTAAATCTTTTCTTGGAGTTAAATACCTATCTGAATCGCATTCATTCGTTATTATTCTGTGCTGATTCTAGCTTATTCTTGACTTGATTAAAAATCCTGGTAGTTATATTCCAATATACCAATAAAAATATGGTAGTCATCTCAGTCCCCTGATCTGCATAAGCCAAAAATTATACTTTTGTTGATATTGGGATTTTAACATTTTTGATATATCCCTTTCAATGAGTTGGCGATGTTTCATTTAAGTTTAAACGCTTGAATTTCTATTCTTAATGGATACAATATGCATGCAGAGACACTTGCTCCAGTGGAGGAGAAAAGGATTGCCACATGGGGAACTGATGTACCGGATGTTGTGGTGCTTGACCAGAAAGTTCTTGCTGAGGCACTTATGAAAGTAAATTTCGAGACCATGTGTTTCCAGTACCAATGTCTTGTTGCATAGTACAGCTCAACTGAACCTTACGCTATGTTACTTAACCTGAAACCCAAATTCTCTACCATTTCTTTTTTAATTTTGATCTCTCAGCTAACGGCCAGTGTGTTCTGTTTTGCAGGAAGATGAGAGAAAGAAGGAACAGAAGGATGAAAGAAAGCGAAAATATAATGTTAGACGGAATGATGAGGTATGATCTATCCATTTGCCCGGTTGTTGATGTGGTCACTATCCTATTTCTGATTGATTATGTTTATAACTTATTACCCCAATTTTAGGTTACTGCTGAGGATATGGAGGCATATCGGATGAAATAGATACATCATGATGATCCTATGAAGGATCTTCTCGCTAAATGACACAACAAACTTAACATGGCGGATAAATGGCTATGTTATTTACTTGTATTCAGGAATTACTTGCTCACTTTGTTTTCTTTTTCAGCTGGTTGCTGCAATCTTGAAATGCTGAATTAGCATTGTCTTCAATCTACCCGTGATAATTGCTTCGTAGTGTGGTTGCAGAGCTTTAATATTTGACACCTATTCTTTGTGTGTATACAACTGTATTTTAGCCAATAGACAAGAGTCGTCTTAGGTTGCTTCTGTGGGCAAGTTTGTGTGGATAAAACTCTATGATCTTGCGGGTTGGAAATAACTGATTAGATTCGACTGCTATAATTGAACATTACTAACAACCTCTTTCCCTCTCTAAGTTGCTGGTATAGTAGTTTTCAGTTGATAATCCATGTGATTTTACTCATTTTAAATGGACAATCAACTTGAGCTAAAGGTGCAAGCCCTGCGGATTTTGAGTCTGATCCTTTGCTTATTTTGAGATCGTATTAGCTGAATCCTTTGGGTACTAATGTTCAATCACGAGCAGAAGTGGCAATTTAGAGAAAAATTCGATTTAAATTTGATTGAAAAATAATTTGATTTAAGCTTATTTAATTTAATTTGTTGATTTACTAATCTGATTTGAAATAATTTGAAATTAATTTTGATTGAAATTATTAAAAGTTTAAAATTAAATTATTTTTATTTTAAAAAATAAAATTATTAGGGATTCAATTCAATTTGATTTAAAGTTTTTTCTATAAATTGGATTTGATAATTTTATTGGACTTGACTTATACATTAAGCTGGGTGATTTAAAATGATTTGATCTAATTTTGCTTGGAAAAATGTAATTGGAAATTAACTTCACTTAAAAATATTTTAATTCAAATTCGATTTCAACCTTTTGCTACTCTAATCACAGTGCTGGAATGAGGTGGTGGTATAGCTTTTGCAACCTGTCACTCAACAACCCAAATTGAAATTTCTTGGAACTACCTGCCATAACTGCCATTCAATTTGTTAAAAGAACCAAAAAGAAAAAAAGAAAAAAAATGTCACTAAATTAAATTTTGTCTTCCGGTGTTCTCTCCATGACAACTCACTTCCTTTTTGCTTTATATTAGGTTACTTCACTGGCAGGTTTTTAGTTATGCCTCGAAGAGGGACATTTTTCCTCTTCTTTTTTTTTTTTTTTTTTTTTTTTTTTTTTTTGTAAAAAAAATCAAATGAATCAATGGTAATCATACTACTTTCAAAAGCCATAGCAGCTAGGGAGTGAGGATTTTATCAATTGGTGATAGAGAAGGATTAAATTGAACTCCTTTCCAAAGCCACTTGTCTGAGGGCATGATGAATTATACCATTACACTGAAAGCTTTTTGTTTTTCTCCATCTGATTCCCTAACAAGCCAAAGCAAAATGCCGTTCGTGTTTAAGATCAATATACAATCAACATCAGCAATACCACCAAAAACATGAACAAACAAATGAATAATTATATTACTCAAGACATTACACAATAAATCCCACACAAGTACTCCTTACATGATCACTCATACCCTTCTATTAAAAACACTTCAAAAATATATAATAATATTAATGGCCTTCGTTTCACCAGTAAAAAAAAGCAGCGAAAGAAGAAGACAACCCCAGTATCTGTAATTAAGTCCTAATATCTTTTGTTTTGTTAATACACACTTAGACATTTGATTAGAACAGATGAGTTCTTAAGAAGGAAAAAAAAAATGCAAATTCATTTTTAGGCACCCCTAGCCAACATCTCCTCAAATTCAAGAATTGATTTCTCCTTCTGAAGCTTCATATCTTGACGAAACTTTGATATGAATTCCTCAGCTCTTTCATCCACAGGTCGCAACTGTGGAGATTTAGCAACGACATCTCTCCATGCATCGTCAATGCTATACAACACCTTCTCCTTTTCCTTTTCTTCTTTTCTTGTCTCATCAACCACTTCTTTACCTCTTCTACTACTAGTCTCTGCACGTGCATGGAAATTCTTGGTGGGCTGAACTGAGCCTGAACCCTTCAAAAAATAGAGCTGGTCTATGTATATAGGAGAGAAGTTCTTGTGAACCACATGGCTATTGTTGCTGTAGTGGTGTTGATAAAGGTGGCGATTATTATTATTGCTATAATGGTGGTTGCGATAGGTTGGTCTGGTTATCGAACGTTTCTTGAAGAGCCGAAAGAAATGGAGAGAACAAAAAGAGAGGAGATGGTTAGAGTTGGTCTTGATGATCTTGATGGCTTTAGAGCAGTTAAGGATATGGAGTTTTGAGTTGAGTGTGGTGGTGAAGCGTTTCCACGCCTTCTTTGCTGGTTGAAGCTTCTTTCGTAGGCTTGATTGATACATCAAAGTGTTTGGCTTTCTTCTTTGAAATGGATAAAGAGAGAAATTTGGTTGTTACGGACCAAGAAGAGCTTGATTTATATGGTTTTCAATTACTTATTATTTTCTTCAATAGATTTAAATAAATTTATTGATGTGGAATTTAGCAAAATCATATAAAAAAAATTTCTTCTTATTGAAGCAGTCTTAATTAACTTTCGGCAATGTTGGAGGTCCCAGTGGAGTGGAAGCTAACTTGATTCCTAAGTTTAGCTATTGACGAATAGAAGAGTCTTGCCACGCTAAGGTGGGGCTTCGGTTCCATTATCTGAAAAAGAATGGTTGAGAAGATCAACGACAAATGATTTGATTTGAAACTATTTCTTCAACCAAGCAAGGATTACTTTAACCTAATTGATTATAACTTTTTGTTTTTTTTGAAGAAATCTTAATGGATTATAACCTTGGTGAACAATACAAAAGTATAAAATTTTACACAAAATAATAAATACATTATATGCATAATTTAATATTTTAAATAATATTTATTTATATAATTTTTTACAAAATTTAGATATTATTTTGTTATATTGTATAATTTATCATTATCCAAAACAATAAAAATTGTACCTAAAACATTGAATAAATTATATCTACACTTAGACATTCTACATAGAAAAAATGGCTACAAATAATAAGAATAATTATTGACAATATTTCATTTCTATTTTATTGTTAAGTATTTTATGTACCTTTAAAATATTTGAATAATAATTTTATTTGAGTTTATAATTTATTATTAATTTTAGACAATATTGACCTTGAAAAGTTGTTTACAACAATATAAATTTTATTATAAAATAATTAATAAATTGCACACATAATACAAAATTTCGTGTAAACTTTAAAAAATTTTGAATTTTTATTTAAATATTTATGTTTTAATTATTTTTTAGATAATTTTAATCCATAAAAGTTATCTAAAAATAGACAAATTTGATAAATTATAAAAATTTAATCTAAAAAATATTTTTGTTACCAATTATCACTTTTTTAATATGCTATTAAAATCAATTTTGCGTGACCATATATTAACGTAGAATTCACTTTACTATCATAATTAATAGCAATTTATGTTGACGTGCAGTAGCTAGCTAGATGCTATTGCTCAGTTTTAGCTAACAACCCTCATATCAAAGCGTCATCCAGAACTGCCGAAAGACGTAAAAATGAACCAGGAGATGCAGACCATATATGAATGTAGGTTGGTGCGTTATTGGTGATTGATTATGGGGGTAAGGAAGGCCGCAGAGGCAATTGATAATTCAACTTGGTAATGTTATATTGAATTCTAGCTGCTGCTTTCGTAGAGAATTGATTTTTTTTTTCTAGAATAATAGAAAATATTTTTA
>CATIWR010266039.1:0-14622 GCA_949677035.1 Omphalea diandra | reverse complement strand
TACTCATTTTCTTCATCTTCTTTACATTTGTTAGGTGTAAGCAATAAACACCAGGTTGTAAGGTTCTGTGTTAGCCTACCCAAAACACTTTAAGAAAGGTTTTAGTGTTAGCCTGTCAAAACACTTGAGTGAGGTTTTGTGTTGGCCTAGAAAACACTTTATTGTAAGGTTGTGTGTTAGCCATTAAAACACAAGTTGTAGTAAGTTGGGTGTGAGCTTGAAAAACACCATTGAATGAGTAAAATACCCAATTGAGTGATTGGGGAGTGGATGTAGGGATTGTTTTGCCCGAACCACTATAAAATCTTTGTCTCCTTGCAATTCTTTCTACTTCCCTTAATCTTTAGTTTAAATTTTTAAACACCAATTCAACCCCCCTTCTTGGTGCCTAGGGACAACACCCTTTTATCTCCTTATCACTCTTTTCCCACAACTTAATCATTCTTTTTATCTTTACTTCCTTTATCTTTTCATTTCCATGGATTAATGGTGCAGACCATAATAGTAAACTCCCTCTGTACTTCTTTAATAATGACCATAATAACTTATTTAGGAATTTTAGGATCTATCATAAATGTCCTTGGTTGAGAGGTGGAACAAATAGTTCAAGAGAGGACTTCCACTCATACTTGGTCTTCCAACATTAGGCAAAAAAATCATCTTATATTAATGGGATCCTGAATTTCATGCCTTAGCCTATAATAGTCATCAGTTTTATGCCTAGCTCCTTGATGAAAAGCATAGTATGCATTGACGTCGTACCTCCTTGGTAATAGGTTAGAAGGTGGTCTTAGTGCCAGAGGCTTCAGTATCCCCTTCTTTTGTAATCTTTTAAAAGCCTTAAATAGAAGCATTTCTAGATCTGTAAGTTGTCTTAGAGCCCTTACTGCATTCACATCGTTCGTCTTGTTTCCCTCCATTTGAGGCTATGATAGGGCGCTCCTTCTTCTCCCATACTATCTTTTCAACTCGGTCTCTAACTCTTCAGCTTGCAACGTCACTTCTCTATGGTCCTTAAAATTTCATACTAACATACATTTGATTCTAGTGCCAATACCAGATAAGGGTCCTCTAAAAATCATTTAGACTGGTTCCCTTTTGATTGATCTAGTTGTTACCTCCAAAGCCATTTTCTTTCACCTCTTTATGTAGTCATTAAAACCCCTTAAATTTTTAGCTTGATGTCTCAATATCTTATAGGATAACCTCTAAGTTTGAATTACACGCGTAATGCTTCTCAAAAGCCTCTATTAGTTTTTTCCAATCTTCCCTAATGGTCTCAGATGGTTAAAATACCGGGTTTTAGCAAATCCTTCTAATGATAGCTCAAAAAGTTCCAAAATACCAGGTTTTAAAAAATCCTTCTAATGATAGCTCAAAAAGTTCTAATATAGTGTGTGTTGATACCCTAGATGCCTTCATAACCTATACATATGAATGGACATGACTTTTCAAGAGCTCGGGTATCCAGAATTTAACTGAAAGTTTCTCGAGTTTATGACGTGAGCAACTCTTCAATATCAATTTCTTTCTCCAAGCCTTTGGCTCTTGGAACCTTTTGTATCTTTTATAGCTGGTTAGCAAAGTCATTAAATTGAACACTCTTTTTCTCACTTTCCACAGTCTTATCGAGAGCAATAGTACTACTTCCACTTCATTAGCCATCTTACTCCTATGGTACTCCTTTATCTCAAACAGATCATCATCAATCACCATAGGCTGGGATGCTTCCATGGGTACTTTCCCTTTATCTATCCTACCAGTGGATGACTTTACTTTATTAAGAATCTCATTAAGGCACTTATTCACCTACTTAGTGACCCTCTCATACATCTTGCAGTTAAACTCGACCATCATCCTCTTTAGTACTTTTTGATGGTATTGTAGGTTCCATGATTAGTTATAGTCTTTGGATCAAGCTAGGGGTCTTGCTTTTCCAAGCGAGTTAATTACCCTTTCTCTTCCCAAGGGTTTAGATGGAGTTATGATGATTGTAAGACAAATGTTATGAGTATGATGCATGAACAAATAAAGAATACATGTTTGTATGAGATGCACAAGTTATTATTAAAAGATCCTTCCAACCTTATTCCTTCCACACACGAGGTCCAAAAACTTTTTACTAGGTGGGGTCTCATTCTTCTACCAACAAGGGGCAAAGAATGTGTACATCTCCTTGGACCTAGAAGGGTCAAGGTCCCAAAAGAACATATACATATAAGAACTAAATACATAGTAGAAGGATATATATAAAAGGAACTCTTTACATTTCTTAAGAAATGACATATAAGGAAACGAAGAACCCCTTTTACGAGAAATGTAAGGGATGTGTTTGAGTATCAATACAAAAACTCTTTACATAGCAGGGTAGAAGAATATACAAATATTTACATGGTAGATAATTACATCAAAGGGAATGGAATAATATTAGTATTTACATTGGGGATTTATAGCCATGCTCTTTGGTGATTTTAACCTTCATTTGGGAGAAGAAATGCAAATAAAGGGGGGTATTTTATTCCAAGGTGTTATTGGCTCCTACATATGCCTAGATGGTTGAGATGGTTGTCATAGTTGATGCCTCCCATAAGCATGGGACACAGTTGTCATAACTCTAATCATGTAACCACCCAAAATAATAATATCTATAAGGAGGCTTTTAAAGTCTTAGGAATAAAGGATTCTTCACTTGGTCATTGACTAAAATGGTTTTAAAATAGAAAATATATACCTCATTAAAAAATCAAGTGAAGAAAAATGAGAATACCCAATATAAGGAAAGCACAAAATCTATTTAAACTTGATCATTGCCCCTTGATTTGGTTGAATAGGGTCCTAAGTCACAAAACCTACCCCTATTCTGTCAATGGGACTCTCAAGACATCAATTAGAAGCCTTGAAAAGAAAGGAGCCTGAATGAAGAGAAGAGTGACCTCAGTCAAAGTGGGTTTGTGCAAACCAACTAGTGGTCTATACAGACTATAAGAATTTTGTACAACCCATATAAACTCGGTTTTCAAAAATAGAAAAGAAAGAATAAGGGGAGAGAAGAAAAGAGGGATGAGGGTCCTTAAATGCTTTTGGATGTCTTTCTTACCATCAAAGGCACTTAGTTTATTGATTGATTCTCTACAATGCAATAAAAATGCTTAAGGATGAAGTGGAAGTGACCATTTTCCTCCTTGGATCTTTGGTGCAATGGATTAGGTGTTTAGTTTTTATAAATTTAGGGTTTTTGGGCAGTAATTTTGGTAGGGTTTTGTTAGGATTGTCTAAGTCTCTTCCTTCCTCTCTAATAGTGGGGTCCTTATAGAGGCAGAGGGATGCACTAAAGCTAGGATATCTCTGGTTGCATCTCAGTCAAGACCCACAACAAATAAGGGCCATGAAGGTTCTAGAATTAGTTTCAAAGTGGTCTATACAACCAAATGGTTGGTTCTACAACCAATTAATTTATCAGGGAAAAGGTTATAAAACCTTTTATTGGCTAAGGTATAAGGCTTAGCTATATAGCCAAACAAGTTAGTTGTGTATAGACCATTAGACTAAGGCTAGCAAGTTTGGGCTTTTGGGCCAAGTGAGCTTAGGCTTAGGTTGGGGTATGATCCAAGGCTTCCTAGAGCTTTTGTTCTTCTACCTTCATAATTACCCTTACACTCTAGGGGAATAATCTCGATAGTTTTCATCATCGGACTTGCATCCTAAGGCCTAAAATTTGATGCTCATAAATACTCCCCCTATTAATGCATATTTATGATTCATTTAAATTCATTGCATGCAAAACCCTCATTTATGTTTAAATATGTATCCCTCATGCCATGGTGAATGTTTATAACTCATTGATGATATGAATCACTTAAGGCATGCTAGATGAATGTTTTAGGGCCATCTAATATGAATTAAATAAACAATATGGCTAAAATTGTAATTATTAACCAAACATGCCCAAATGTTAGATTCCTAAATTCGGGTAGTTTAGGGGTGCCTAACCTCTTTCTGACGCCATACCACTACAAGAAAAGCAAAATATACTAATAGAATATAATCCATCGATAAATACCATCAGATTAGCAATGAAAATAAAAGAAATATAAATTATATAACATAACGATCGATTACCGACGAAGTGCCGTCAGTCTATTTTCGACGGAATAAACCCATCGGTAAATTATGGTGCCACAATTTACTGATGAAATCATCTACAGAGGGAGATGAAAAGGCATGCATAAAATAACACACTATAATATCTATTGACATTTCGTTAATAATTTGTTAAACAAAATAACAATATAATACTAACGAATTTTTTAAATGACGTGTCAAATTTTGTTAGTAATCTGTCGTTAAATAGCAATAAAAACACACCAGACGATTTTTTCCTCACTTCTTCTTCCTTTTCCCTTTCTTCTCCTCTCCTTCCTTCTCCCTCTGCTTTCCTCTCCTTCTCCCCTTAGCCCTCCATCTGCTCTCCTCTCTAGCGTTGCTCTCTCACTCTCCCGGTGTTGCTCTCTCTCTCTCTCTCTTTGTGCTGGTGTTATACTCTGTCTCTTTGCTCCCTTTCACCCCACCCCTACTGTTGTTGAATCACTGACCCCTCCTCTGCCTATAGTCGCTGCTAGCACTACCTCAATTGATACAACCAACATAAGACAACTCCACTGCCAAAGCAAGACGTTGCCGCCCCCTCCTCCCTAGTTAGTTTTCTTTTTATTTTTTTTATAAAATTTGTGTAGGAAAAATTGTGAATATTAAGAATTTTAAAGAATTTGTAAATATACAGATATTGTAAATTGTGAATAAATTTCTGAAATATTGTAAAATTATTACAAATAATAAAAATTTTGATTTTTTTATAAATTTCTGTGATATTGAAATATGTGATATTGTATAATTATTTTGATGAATTTTATTGAATATGTGAATCTGAAAATTTTGTGGAGTTGATGAATTTTAAATTTTTTAGTAAATTTTATTGATTTATGAATCTGTGAAATGTGTATGTTAATGAATTCTGCGGAGTTTTGTGAATCTATGAATTTTTTTGGTGAATTTTGTTATCTGATAAATCTATGAATTTTATTGTATTAATTTAATAAAAATGTTAGTGTAAATTATGTAAATTGAATATTAAGAAATATTATGAATGTGAATATTAGAAATTTGGTAGGTGAATTTAGGTAAATTATATAATTTATTGTATTCATTAAATAGAAATTGTAGTGTTAAATATGTAAATTTAGTAATTTTATTAATTTAATATATGTAAAAATTTTAGTAATTTAAGTGCAAATTTAATAATTTAATAAATTAATGAAATTTATTAATTTGTGTAATTAAATTAAATTTGAAAAATTGAATATTTAATGACTAATTTAAGTATAATTGAATTAAAATTTAGAAATTTAAGTGTATTGAAATGTATGTGTTGTTGTGTTAAGGGGAAAAATGTTTGAAAAACATGTGACCTTAAGTAATTGGTATTACTTCTCTACTTTGAATAATGTATTATCGTCGATTTGTTGAAGGCATTGAAAGAATGCTTCATGGGTGTTGAATAAGTGTTGCAGATGCCCAAAAGCTTTTTGGACCTCATAATGGGTATTGTCTTTTCGCAACGAGCATGGAGAAGTGCTCCAGGATGAGCTTTGCACATTGGACCTCACTATGTGTGTTATGGTTTCGCAATGAGCATTGATCTAGATCCAACAATAGGTATTGCATATTCGTAACAGACATTGAAAAGTGCTCTAACTTGAGCTAAAGCTTTTGAAACTCGAAATAGGTGTTGGCCCTTCTCAACATGTGTTGAAGGAGTTTCCAATTGCTTAATGGGCATTGAAACATGTTTGCAAGAGTTTGAAAAATAGAACATTAAGTTAATGTTTTCTAGGAAATCCACAACAAGCGTTGATCATAAGCCAACGAGTGTTGAAGTTGAGATCAACAGGTGTGAAAGATTGACAGCAGGCGTTAGAGCTATTTATTACAAGTTCAACTAACATTAATGAGAAACAACGAGTATTGTCTCCTCGAATGGCTAATTTTGAAGAAAAGCTGTTAAACTTAACTTCAAGTACTCTAATGACTAGTTTTGTAGTTTGGGTGTATAAAGAGCTTTTCTGAAGACTTAACTGATTGATGAAACTTTATAAACAACTTGTAACCATTTAGCAAGCTCTTTGTACTAACCATTTAGTGTTGCTTTTATATTTGGGTAGAGTGAGGATTGTTTTTTGACTCTTTTGAAAGTAGATTTTTTTCTAGCACTAAAGGTATGTTTGCTGCATAATTCAAAGGCATTGACACTGCTTGGATCTATCCTTGCCAGTGGTTGTAATGGTTGGTATTGGACCTAGATAAATACTAAGGGAAAGGTTATCCTTAAGCCTGTAAAAGGGTAGGTTTTGTTCTTAAGCCTAGAAAAAGAATAGAATGGCCTAAGTGAAAGATAGTAGGCACATTGCTAAACCATTATAAAATCTTTATGCTGATTTATGTGTGTAGCTTCCACTATTTTAGTTGTTATTTATATTTTTGTTTACAACTCAACTCACCCTCATCTTGGGTTGGCACATCTCCATCTCATTCGAACAATTGGTATTAAAGCCTAAACTCTTTTGAAGCTTAATTGTAAGAGGGATATGATCATGACAGCCTAATATGAGCATGGACCAAAAGGACAATCAATTATGAGACCTCCTTTCTTGAATGGAACGAGTTTACTAATATGAAAGAATAAAATACTTTCTTAGGTCTGAATCCATTGAGTTGAGGAGAATTATAGAAAAAGGTCCATACAGTCTAATGAAGATACTTGCTCATGGGACTCAAATAGAGAAAGATACTAATGAAATGTTTAATAGAGAAAAAAATACGTTGTAAATAATAATACGACCATCCATATGCTCTTTTATGCCTTAAGTAGAAGTGAGTACAATAAAGTGAGAATGAAGTCTACTGCTAAGTAATTATAGGAGGCCTTAGAGATCACACATGAGGGAACAAATCAGGTTAAAGAAAATAAGATGGAGACCCTCATTTATTAGTATGAAACCTTCCTTATGAAGCTTGATGATTTAAGAATGTATGATAGGTTCATTGAGATTATTAGAAAGATGAATGCTCTTGGGAAAACATTCACCAATGAGGAACTTATGAAGAAAGTTCTGAGGTGTCTACATAAGGAGTGACTTGCTAGGTCACCTCTTTCAAGGATTTAAAAGACTTGAAGACCATGCCACTTCATGAGCTGCTAGGAAATCTCATTGACTATGAGATGAACCTTAACAGAAAAGCTCTACCCATGTATAAAGATGTAAATAACAAAAAGATTAGAATAGCTCTTAAAGATACCACTAAATGTCTTAGCTCAGATGATGATGAAGAACATATAGCCCTCATAATAAATGAATTCAAAAGGATAATAAAGAAGAAAGGCAAAGGCAAACTTGAGCAAATTAAATCCTATGGATGTGGAAGGTTTAGCCACATGAAAGTAGGCTGCCTAAAAGCCAAAGCTAAGAAGAAGGATAAAAAGAGGAAGAAAGCCTCTAAAACCACTTTGGATGACTCTAGTGCATCTGAACCAAGTGAGGATGAAGAATAACCAAGGGTGTGTAAAAGAGAAAGAACTAATCTCTACTTCATGGCCTTAAAGGAGAGCTCTTCAAAACAGGTATGTCATAGCTCTCTTGATAGTGATTTAGATGAGGATGATCAAGAGTTAGAAGACATATTTATTATTAAAAATCTTATTAAGGCCCTTGAATCCACTAACAATGATCAATAAAAGTTTGAAAGAAACAAAGTTATGAAAACTAAATTGGTAGAACTTAAGAAAAGTTTTGAGTTATTATAAAAGGAAAATAAGGCTTTGAATCAAGAAATTTTTTTTTATGAAATTTTGTCTTCTCAAAATGAGTCTCAAGAAAGAGATGTCGACTTTGAAAAATGCACTTACCTTTTTTACAAAAGGAAAAAAAGAACTTGATCTTATTTTAGGTTCTCAAAAGACTTCAAAAGATAGACATGACTTAAGTTTTGATCACTTTAAACCTACAATTTCTAATCCAAGTTTTGTGAGAGTTTCTACTAAAGCTAAAACTCCCTCAAAACTGCTCACACATTCACTCTTACAGGCCAAAGGAAAATCATGCCTTTATTTAGGGATCTAGGCATGTCAAGAATGCAAAGGTTCCTTCATATTTTAGGCATCAATCCTTTAGGAAGCCACCTCATACTTGCTCTATAAAAGAGCTTAAGAAAGCATTTGTAGCACAATGCTTTTATTATGAAAAATATGGCCACCAAGCATACTTTTGCTATGCTAGATTAAGAGATGAACATATTTTTGCTGCTAACCCATAAGGACCCAAAAGAAAATGGGTACTAAAGAAAGTGTCATTTTGCAAGTTTTGAAGCTCCTCACCCTCTGCTCAAAATGGAGAAATAAATGGTGAATGGAACTATAGAATTTGAAGAGGACATTTGTATTTTTGGGAAATCATAATATGTATTATATCTCTATCCACCTTATCATTTGCCATGTTTGTGATAAAGGAGAGTTTGAATAAGTAGTTGTCTACACAAATAAGAAATTGGCCGTATAGCCCTTTTTACAAAAATTATCGAGATTAATTCTTAGAATAACTATAGAAAACTGAAACACATACTTGTGAAATCAATTAATTTTATTTATTATTTTGTAAATTCCTTATTGAGACTTGAGCTAAATTGCCGACTTTACATAATTGTTGAACTAAACTTATAATTCTCATGAAATTTGTAGAGAAAATTAATTTTCATAATTTTTCATGAAATTTCACGAATTGCTTCTTGGTGTGCTTGGTAATCATACTTTGAGCATTGGTTATTTTCTATTTTTAGTTCTCTATATTCTATAAAGACATGCACACAAAAAACGTAGAAATTGATTGTTATTATCCATGAAATTATACACTTTACATACCTAAGATTGGTAGTGTGATCTTTCTATTTTTTACTTATTAGCTTAAGCGATACTATTCCTTGATTTGTGTGCCTGATTTGCGATCTTGATTCTTTAGTCCTTTTTTATTATCGTGATTATTTTGATTTTTTTTGTTTTGATCCTTATTTATTATTATTTTTGGTTAGTGATTGCTAATTTTATTTCATCTTTTTCAAGACGTCTCCTTTAGCAAGGGAGGTGGATCCTTTACTCTAGTTGGGGTTTGGTTTAGGGAGTTATCCCCTCACATTATAGCATGTTTAAAGGAGACTGGCCTCTTACCATTCCTATAAATGCTTCCAAACAAATCTCCATGGAGTAGCTTTATTATGATTTAGATGCTAGCAGAGTGGTGGATGGATACCACCCATACTTTCCATCTTTCACAGATTAGAAAGGTCACCTCTACCCCCTGGAGACTTTACCTTTTTGATTAAGATTCACTATTCTCTAATTCTTTTGCCTATTAATGTTAGTGTGTATCACCCAGTCCTATAGAGGGACTACATATGTCATCTCCTTGATTATGTCCGTAAGACAAAGGAAACCTATCATTTGAACATTTTAGTATGAAGTGTGAGGCTCCCGTTACAAATGATGGCGGCTCACAAGAGCTGATTGAGTAGGTAGTCTCATGGTTTCTTCTATATAGTGTTTCAAGGACTCTCTTTGCCACTTTTGCAGATACAATTGAGCTCTGCCTATTACTAGTGTTGGAGGACATAAGGCTCATTTGCCACTTTGATTGGGGTTCGACGACACTTACTAATTTATACAAGTTCCTTAATTGGTGTAATTATGGGTTGTCCTATATAGGCGGTGCCTAACACATGTTTGTGGCAACTGACTTATCTGAACTCCTTTATTTTACTCTTTTAGTTACTTCTTTTATCCTTAGTTAATTAATGTTATACTTTTGGTAGGCATAGGCTATGGAGTTGGGGCTACTAATAGGGGATAACCCTCTTCCAAACATGAAGGATTGCTACCCCCAATTTATGATGAGGCACTTTACACATCATAAAGAGTCATCCATTGAGTTCAAACATAACCTTTTGAACACCATGACTCTAGATTAGGCACATCTATCCTATAAGACAAAGTCAATCATCAGTCCTTTGTATTATTTATTAATTTTAGTTAGATATTTATACAAATAAAGTTATCATGCTTTTGTTATTTTTGCAAATGTGCTTAGATTGGAAAGGGCCTATTGACACATGGCAACCCAAGATTATTGAGGCAGAAGACTGCTCATTTAAATAATGTTTACTAATGAGGCCTTCAATTCGAGAGTAGTATCTTAGACAAAGGGTGATCATGTGGTGTAAGGGGCCAAATGAATGGTTGGTGCCTTGGCATCAACCTTCTTATATGTTTTGGGCAACATATAAAAAGGAGGATGAGCTATAATGGGCCTTAATGTTCATACTAGGAGATTAGCTTATTGTCGATGGCATTGAGTATTAGACGTGGATGGTAAAGGCTTTTCTAGGGATGATTCTCATGGTGGAGGCAATCATTTAGGCATTTTTGTGCCATGAGGCTCATATGGGACTATTTTGTGTCACAAAGCCTAAAGCACAACATTGAACTCAAAAATAAGGCCTATTGAGCCTACTTCTACCATCAGGGGCCACAAATGGCCCTACACTTCTAAAGCTAGTAGTTTGGAGCCCGTAGTGGTTGGTGAGCTCACCCTATTCCCTAATAGTCTAGTAGAAACATGTATAGTCTCCTTGACCAGTTAAATGATGGTTGTGGAAATTATTAAGTCAACATGTATCTTCGAGCCAAGTGACACTACTTATGTAAGCATTGTTTTCCCTATTCCCTCATTCTTTCTATTTATTTTGATTATGATTGCTGACATAATGTATATTTGTAGAGTCTTGATGTCTAGGCTAAGGCTATATTTGATATGATCATCATGCTCAAGAAGGTTGTGACTTAATAGACCCGAGAGGCTTAGGTTAGTAAAAAAACAGAAATGTAAGTCATATAAGCATGTTTATAATCAAGTTTGTGTATGTGCTTTGTGTCCTATCCATCTTAACCTTTGTGTGTTTTATAGGGGATGATCCAATGCATAACTCAATAGCTACAAGAGACATAATAGCAGTTGGTGGAGCCCTAGATCAATAGGATGCTGCCACAAGCTCCTTTAGACTCGATTGAGTATGCTGCCACTTCAATAAATGAGAAGGAGGAGGACTGAGCCATTGATTGTTACCTTAGTTTCATAGGATTTTCCTTTCTTTTCTCTTCTTTGCATTTTGTTAAACACATTGGAACTATAGGACAATTATTTGGGTGATTTTTAAAAGCTCCTTTTTGGATGTTTGAATGAACAATTAGGACTTTATAAGATATTTTAAGGTGATTCTACCATAATTTTGCTAAATTCTAAGGCTTTTCTTAAGCATAAACATGAGATTTTATTTCTAGCATTTGATTTGCAATTCGAGCATGTAATCGTACAATTTCTATGCATTTACTTATATATATGTCCTTTAGGAAAAGGTACAAAGCAACTCAAATGCTTAAAATGCAGGGGAGACTGCCTAAAATTTTGTAAAAAAGGTTGTTTGTACAAAGTACTAGTGGTTTGTATAGATAGCCTAAGTGGTATCTATCGACCGGTATAACTGTTCACATGTGTCAAATACTATTTAACTTCCTTTTCTTTTATAAATACCTCATCCACGAATTTTATCCCTAGATTTGCCAT
Source organism: Omphalea diandra (assembly GCA_949677035.1). Classification (NCBI taxonomy): domain Eukaryota; kingdom Viridiplantae; phylum Streptophyta; class Magnoliopsida; order Malpighiales; family Euphorbiaceae; genus Omphalea; species Omphalea diandra. The sequence continues at coordinate 2,902 of CATIWR010266039.1, read as the reverse complement.
TTTTGCACTTCTTACCATGGCTAAGGCATTTTTAAAAGTCTCTCTTATCCCAGAGCTGGTTCCATTTACCTTGGGTTGGTTTCAATGCACTTCACTATCTTTCATCTGTCTAGATCCACATAGATTTTCTCTACACAACTTATGATATAAGGGATCACACTACCCACTCTTTTCACTTTAGAGATACTGAGATTTGCCTATTGTTAGAAGAATTTGGTGCCATCCTCAACTGTCAAATCACAGGTTGGGTTATCCATATATTCGAAAGATGATGGAGTTATTTGACCTATGGAGTGATGAGATACCCATATACACCCAAGGTAAGGAGAAGATCCTTACATCTCTTTTTCTTGCTCATTATCCTTTTAGAGATCATGCTCGTGTAGTACAAACTCATATTTAGCGGCTGTCTTGATGGGAGAATTTCTATTGCAAAAAGAAGATGAGGGAGATAGATAAGCAAATCTTGCCTCTCATTAAAGAAGTTAAAATAAAGAAGAAACCAATCCCTATGATTTTTAGCGAGACCATTATGGGTTTGTATAGGGTGTCCTTCGGTGTTAGTGATTCTTTCCCTGGGAGCTCGCTATTGCTTTAGGTATAGATTCCCTTACAACCCTTTATTTTATTATTTCTATTTTTATCTTTATTGCCCTAACTTTTACCTGGATTGCCCTTACAGGTTTTCAATCCAATGGGTATCTCATTTTGTGCTTAGGACAATTTTTTAGGTTTTTTAACCTAAAGAGCTTTTTTTTTTTTTTTTTTTTTCAGATTTGGTAATAAGAGAAGTTAGGCTTATTGGATGCTTGCTATGTGGAAGCAAGATGCTATTTCTAACAACATCACTCAAACCATCATTAAGGCTTGCCTCTACAATCACTAAATAAGCTGGATGGTTATCTCATATTGCAGATTCTAACATCTGTTGGACCTGTCCTTGATGGACATTGAATGGGGTTGCCCTGAGGACTTATGGAGGGTGCATTATCACCCCTATTCTATCATTTAGTGCCTTTTATGACCCATCTAGAGTTTGTCATCAGTTTGGGCCTTACAAGATGTAGTAGGATTTCTTCCTACTTTCATTAAAGGGCCCTTGACCCAGTATTTCTTGGATAAAGTGGAGGCCACTTGGGGCTAACCGTTACATCTATCACATATTTTTTTATCAAGGCCTCTACCTCTAATGTTGCTAACTTTGACGCTTGGTTGCATGAAAATTAGGAGTAGACTTGATCTCATCAAATATCTACAACATCAATGAGCACATGAAAAAGAACTTCTTGCATTTCATTTAGCCTAAAGAAATATTTGACAAAGACTGCTTTTGTTATGCAAATGCGTCTTCTTTTGATGTTATGCCTAGCATGAATCATTACAATTTATATATCACATATTAATTAAATACATGATCACTATTTCTAATAATGGCACATTAGATCATCCAATTGTCTTATTTGATACTTTTGGCAGGCTAACCTTTGGCCTTCATCCTTTCCTCTTCTATTGTTGTCCCTTATTTTGTCATCTTATAGTAGGTTTCCCCAGTAGTCATTCACACTCTTTCAACTCCTTTATTTATTATTTATATTTTTTATGTCCTAATTTTTGCATAAGTTGCCCTTTTGGGTTTTTGACTTAGTGAACTTTTAGTTCTTTTTTTTTCTTTTTCTTCTTTTTTTTTCATGCCCTAATTTTTGCGTAAGCCGCTTCCTCAAGTTTTTAACTTAGCAAGCTTATTTACTTTTCTCATATACTTACATGAAGTACTTTTTCAGTTTACCTGGGCTTATATCCTTAAAGAATTCATTCCCATCCATGTTTGATAACTTTACGTCAACACTTGAATATATCTGTTTGACCATATAGCGACCTTCCCAGTTTGCCTTGAATTTTCTCCAAGGATATTAAGCTTGTGGTCGAATTGCTTTCAACACTAGATTACTTACTCTTATTGTACTTGCTTTGACCCTTTTATTAAAGGTGCGACCATCTTAACTTGATATAACTGGATGTGATGGAGAGCCTTCAACCTCTTTTTGTCTAATAAGATGAGTTATTCAAACCGACTTCTCACCTAGTGATATTCAAGAATGTCTATCTCAATTAGTACCCATAAAGACTTCATCACCATCTCAATTAGTAATATGGCCTCCATTCCATACACAAGGGAGTATGGTGTCATCCTTGTTGACATTCTAGTTATAGTTCAGTATCCCTATAATGTGTAAGGAAACTTCTCTTACCAATCCTTACAAGTCTCCATCATATTGGTAAAGATGTTTTAAACATTTTTGTTAGCCATGTTGACTAATCCATTAATTTATCGTGACAGATAATTGTGTTCACTTTAAAACCTAGGCAAGAGTTTTCTATATAAAGGCTCATTCTTAAACCCAAACCTTATGGTGTATAATGCTCACACTAAAAAATAATAACTCAATTACAGGAAATTGAATGCTTAATGGTTGAAAAATAAATTTGCAAGAGTTTTGCTACAATGAATGCTATTCTCTTGCATTCAAGTCCATTTGGTGGTGTATTTATAGGCTTCAACCACCAAAGAGATGTTACAAACAAAACTATTTCAAAATCTCAAAGTATACTAAGCAAATCCTGCATTAATTGCTTGTTAGATGAAATTCACAGTCGAGACATACATTCGCAGTCATAAGATTCACATAACCCCATTTGTATCTAACAGCTAGTCCAAATGGCATAAAACCATTAGTTCTTCAAGAAAAATAGTCATTACATCTCTTGTAACGACCATTTTCATTTACATAACTCATATCATTCATGTTCAAAATACATATGCATATAGGTTTTATCCATCCTACACACAATCAAACATTTACTTGATGCACATCTATGTATATGACACCAGAAGAGAGAGAGT
>CATIWR010266005.1:0-25033 GCA_949677035.1 Omphalea diandra | reverse complement strand
ATTGCGAATTTTAGTCTTGACCGCGAATTTTGTCTGACAAGCATTTAATACAAGATATGTTTAGCACAACTTAGAGATTTAGACATAGTTTCTTTGTAACGTCTCTTTAGTGGTTATTGCCTATAAATACACTACCAAATAGACTTGAATGTAAGAGGATAACCATTGATTGTGCCAAAACTTTTGCAAAGTTAATTCTCAACTTTAACTTTTTATTTCTTTATACATAGTTTGGTGTGAGTTTTAAACACCTTGGGTTTGGGTTTGAGAGTGAGCCCTTGAATAAAAAATTCTTGTTTAAGCTTAAGAGTTAGTCTAGTTGTAAAACTCTTGTGTAGGTTAAGTGTGAGCCTTTGGGAAAACACTTGTAAGATTGTATGTGATTTCAAACACAGGTTATAAAGTTTGGTATGAGCTTAAACACAAGTTATAAAGTTTGGTATGAGCTTAAACACTAAGTTATGTTTGAATTTTGTTCCTTGTGTTGTTACTCCTTCAATTTGTTTTCTTTATTCTAGTTTTTCTCCAATTCGTTTCCATTAGTTCTTCCTTCTTAAAACTGTTTCATTCGTATTGTTACTATTTTTTTTTATTTATTGTTTCAATTTAAGGATATGTTAGCATCCAAATTCTAAAAAGAATAAAAAAATTATGTTTGAATTTTATTTCTTTTTCAATTTAGTTTCCTTGTGCTGGTTTCCTTTCAATTCATTTTCATTTAAGTCTTATTCTCAATTCAATTTCTTATGTCTTATTTTTTTAAAATTCATTTTTTCACCTTTATACTAATTATTTTTATTTCTTGTTTTAGTTTTTGAGGACATTTACATTGTTGGACTAGGTTATTCAAACCTAAATCAAGACTCTCTTTTGATGTTGACAATATAGATTGAAAGGTTTTAATATCAATTTTAAGTGTTATTTTTGCAGATATTAAGATAGAATCTCATTGAAAGTTGAAATGAGTGATTAGAAGCAAAAAACTGAAAGTATGAAAATCTGCCTTTGAAATTAGTGACCACAAATTTCATAGCGACAACAAATTTTGAAAAGTGCTGACTAAGATTCAAAGTAGTGATTGCAAATTTCATTAGCGATCGTGAATTTTGAAAAGTGTTGTTGAGATTCAAAAGTCACAATTGCGAATTTCAGTAGCAACAGTGAATTAGTGAAACAATATCTCCATATTAGACAAACGATTTCACAGTGACCATAGCGTCCAGAGAAAGAAAATAACGATCACGAATTTGAGTAACGACCACGAATTTTGAGATCCATTAGAAAGATCCAACGACTAGTTTTTGAAAAGACCAATAGTTTTATGTCATATGGACTAGCCGTTAGACATGGTCCAAAAATAGCGACTGCGAATTTTAGTCTCGACCGCGAATTTTGTCTGACAAGCATTTAATGCAAGATATGCCTAGCATAACTTGGAGATTTAGACATAGTTTCTTTGTAACCTCTCTTTAGTGGTTATTGCCTATAAATACACCACCAAATAGACTTGAATGTAAGAGGATAACCATTGATTGTGCCAAAACTTTTGCAAAGTCAATTCTCAACTTTAACTTTTATTTTCTTTGTACATAGTTTGGTGTGAGCTTTAAACACCTTGGGTTTGGGTTTGAGAGTGAGCCCCTGAATAAAAAACTCTTGTGTAAGTTTAAGAGTTAGTCTAGTTGTAAAACTCTTGTGTAGGTTAAGTGTGAGCCTTTGGGAAAACACTTGTGAGGTTGTGTGTGATTTGAAACACAAGTTATAAGGTTTGGTGTGAGCTTAAACACTAAGTTATGTTTGAATTTTGTTCCTTGTGTTGTTACTCCTTCAATTTGTTTTCTTTATTCTAGTTTTTCTCCAATTCGTTTCCATTAGTTCTTTCTTCTTAAAACTGTTTCATTCGTATTGTTACTATTTTTTTTTTGTTTATTGTTTCAATTTAAGGATATGTTAGCATCCAAATTCTAAAAAGAATAAAAAAAATTATGTTTGAATTTCATTTCTTTTTCAATTTAGTTTCCTTGTGCTGGTTTCCTTTCAATTCATTTTCATTTAAGTCTTATTCTCAATTCAATTTCTTATGTCTTATTTTTTAAAATTCATTTTTTCACCTTTATACTAATTATTTTTATTTCTTGTTTTAGTTTTTGAGGACATTTACATTGCTGGACTAGGTTATTCAAACCTAAATCAAGATTCTCTTTTGATCTTGACAATATAGATTGAAAGGTTTTAATATTAATTTTAAGTGTTATTTTTGCAGATATTAAGATAGAATCTCATTGAAAGTTGAATATGAGTGATTAGAAGCAAAAAACCCAAAATATGAAAATCTACCTTTGAAATTAGTGACAACAAATTTCATAGTGACAACAAATTTTGAAAAATACTGACTGAGATTCAAAAGTCGCGATCGCGAATTTCAATAGCGATCGTGAATTTTGAAAAGTGTTGTTGAGATTCAAAAGTCACGACTACGAATTTCAGTAGCAACCGTGAATTGGTAAAACAATATCTCCATATTAGACAAACGATTTCACAGTGACCATCACGTCCAGAGAAAGAAAATAACGATCGCAAATTTGAGTAGCGACTACGAATTTTGAGATTCGTTAGAAAGATCCAACGACTAGTTTTTGAAAAGACCAATAGTTTTATGTCATGCGGACTAGCCGTTAGATATAGTCCAAAAATAGCTACTGCAAATGTTAGTCTTGACTGCGAATTTTGTTTGATAAGCATTTAATACAAGATATGTCTAGCATAACTTGGAGATTTAGACATAGTTTCTTTGTAACCTCTCTGTAGTGGTTATTGCCTATAAATACACCACCAAATAGACTTGAATGTAAGAGGATAACCATTGATTGTGCCAAAACTTTTGCAAAGTTAATTCTCAACTTTAACTTTTTATTTCTTTGTACATAGTTTGGTGTGAGCTTTAAACACCTTGGGTTTGGGTTTGAGAGTGAGCCCTTGAATAAAAAACTCTTGTGTAAGTTTAAGAGTTAGTCTAGTTGTAAAACTCTTGTGTAGGTTAAGTGTGAGCCTTTAGGAAAACACTTGTGAGGTTGTGTGTGATTTGAAACACAACTTATAAGTTTAGTGTGAGCTTAAAAACTAAGTTGAGTGTGAGTTTATAAAACACTGGTGATTGAGTGAAACACCCAATTGATGAATTGGGGAGTGAATGTAGGGTTGATTAATATTCAAATCACTATAAAACTCTTGTGTTCATTCTTCTCCTACTCTTTCTCTAATCTTTCATTTTTATGAGTTTCCTCCAAAATCTAAAGTTGTGAAAATTTGAATTTATTAAAATGCCATAATAATTTAGGAATGACTTTCTTATTTGAAAATTTAGACATTTAAAGATATTTGATAAATGATGTGAGCAATTGTCTTGTATACTTTTGATTGAGAATGTGCTTAAACCATTACACCTTGTAATGATTGCTTGTTTAAATTCAAGGCATGTGCTTGGTTGCTTGTTAAAACTTTTTCCACTAATTCTAAAATAAGGCACACAATCTTTTGAGGTGAAATAATAATTCACATTTAATCAAGGAATTGATCTAGTCATTCATTGTTGACTCATTTAACCTCCATTTATACCTTTATTTTATCCTTTTTGCACCCTTTTTGAGCCAATAAATACACTCTAAGAGTATATATAAGACTTTTTCTTAACACCCTTATTCTTTTTACCATATAGCTTATTCTAAAAACCTACCTTTCAAGAGAATTATAAAATTGACTTCTTTTCAAGTAATACTAGATTTGTATATTATGTGTGAGAAAGTTGAGGTCCCTTTTTTTTTATGCATATTTAGGTGTAGATTCAAGTATTTGAGATATGAAAGAAATATTATAACTGTAATACTTGCAATTGCACCTATCATTAATTTAGAGATTTTATTTCAAAAAAAAAAAAACAGTAAAGACAAGTGAAAACTGTGAAGTTCTGTTGAGTTTAAGTTGGCATTACTTGGGGCTCATAATTAAATAAAAGCATTTTATCATTAATTGCCCTTATGTTTATATGGAGTTTTAATAAATTAGGGATTGAATGGTCTTAAGAATATGAGAAGGAAGGGTTTGGTGAGGGATATAAATGCAAGAGCATATAGAAATTTTATTATTACTTGATTAATTTTAATTCTTAGAATACTCTTGCTTGAACCTTTTAGCAAACTCTTAGCCCTTAACCACGTTACACGCTAACAAAAACCCTTTGATTATTGGTTAACTTATGCATTTACATTAGTAGAGATTGATTATGTGTATTTGACCAATTATGTGTATTTGCCTATGAAATGTAGCATAACATTATGTTATGAAAAGTTTTGACAACGCTAACTTATATGACATTTGATTTTAAATTACGTCAGTAGAGATACAAGTGTATTGTGGTTGCTGTAATTTTCTGGATTGATTTATATTTGAAATTATTTGCAAAGTTATGAAAGTGGAATTAACTATTTTAAATTTTCTTACAAGTTTATAGTGCATGGTTATTATGTCATTTTCCTAAATCCAATAGTTTGCAACTGTTGAGTTGAGAAACTCTTTTGTTTGATTTTTCTTTTGCTTAAGGACAAACAAAACTCTAATTTTGGTGAGTTTGATAAGAATTATTTTAGTATATAATTTTAGGTTAGGAATTAGAAATTTTCATTGTTTTATGAGTGTTTTTTATTCTAGAATAAGTCAATTATGTTTCTTTATTACTTTCGCATGAAATTTTCAAGGGGGGAAGTTAATTACAATTTTAGTAGGGGTTGCATAGGCTATTGAATGACCCATGGATTGGACCATGCAAGAACACAGAGTTGACTAGTTAGCAGCACATGATCGCGGTAGCAGTTAAGTGCGTGAGCCATTGCATAGCCCATGTATCAGGTCATGCAGATCGATAAGGACAAATTGTCAAATGCGTTGGAGACTTTCTTTTAACCATTGAGAAAACCTTTTTTGGAGTAGATTTTTCTGGACAGAAGGAGAGCAGTTTTTGAGAGAAGAATTCGGATCTAGATCTACTCGAATTTATGAGAGAATTTTGAGAGATTAAGAGAGTGAATTTTGAGAGATTGAGAGATTTTTTTTCTTTAGAATTCATTATTATTCTTTTTAAAGATTTTTCTTTTTATTTCATTAGGTTTCTTAAATTTTGGTTCTTTTTCTTCTTTGGGAATGAACTAATTTTTTTCTATTTTAGGGATTAGGGCAAAAGACTAACATTTTCTTATGATTATATAAAGAAATTCTATTTCAATGGTGTTGGGTTTCCTTGATTTAATGTGTTTGGACTTAATTTACTTAGATGTATGATCGCCACAAATATTTAAAGGTTGAGATCCTAGATCATGAAGCGAAAGTGAAAGTCTAAAGTTAGTCATAACACATTGAACTAGAGAATTAATACCACGCGAGTAGGATTAATCTTTAGAGATGTTCAAGGATATTCATAGAATCTAATACATTATTATTGAGTTTTGTGACCATGAAAGCATAATCTCAGTAGTAGTAGATATAATTTTGCTTGAGAGACAATATTGTATAATTTAGGAAATCCATTTTTAAGGATAATTCATTCACTTGAGAAATAAAATTATTTGTGCAATTGTGAAAGTGTTGTCATATAACCCAAATTCCCTAGAAATCATTCTACATAAAAGTTTTCTTTATTTAAATTTTGTTTTAATTTATTTTAAAATTCATATTTTTTTAGATTTATTATTCTTCATTATTTAATTGCTAGATAATAAGAAATTTTAATTCTTTGGTATTTGTGAACATTAGTCCTCGTGAGAATGATCTTCACTCTTCATTGTATTACTTGAAGCGATTTATGCACTTGTAAGAATTTTATACATAACACTTCATATACAGTACAAGGAGCTTAATAAAAGAAACCCAAGAAAATTCATCAACTTTCTTCTCTATGTGAAATGCAAATAAATGTGATTTTATTCTTTTATTTATGGAATTCAAACTAAAACTGAATCATTTGAATTATTTCTTATCTTTAATATCCTTTTTTGCTTTCACTTATGTTATTTCTATAAATCATCCCAAATTAGTGAGGTTTCATCGATTATAATTTTTCTTACCATAATTTCAAGATCTTTCTAAGAAACTTATCAAGATTGCTAATAACATCATAAAAAAATATGTAGCAGAGTAGAACACCATAAGAAAATGAAGAAAAATAAAACCAACAAACTTACTGCTCCAAATCTTTGATATGAATTATAAGAATCGTCCTTGAAAGTAAAATATCAGCATTTGGATAACTAAAAAGAATGGCTACCATAGCAAAGATAAACATGAACTAAAGAAAAAAAAAATCCTTCATCATAACAACAAATATAACCATCTAGCATCTGTAATCTATAAATTTAAAAAACAGAACTCTTATCGTTGTTTAAGCTTGTATATGAAAAGAATGTCCATTTATGGTGATTGGTAATTGTTGGACTAGGTTGGTTAAACCTAAGTCAAAACTCTCTTTTGATCTTGACAACCTAAATTGATATGTTTTAACATCAATTTCAAATGTTGATTTTGTAGATTTTTAGATAGGTTTGTATTGAAAGTTGAATGGAAGCCTTTATCTTAAAGATTGACATTTTCACTCTAATTCGCGGTCGTGAATTAGAAGCTCGCGATGTCACTCTAATTCATGGTCGTGAATTGAAAGCTCGCAACTGCTATCCTCTAAAAGAGTTGAATGAATCTCATACAACAAATTCAGAGTGCATGTCGTATCCATAGTCTCTACTACAAATTTTGCATTTGCTTAAAGGGAACCAAATCTCCAACCAGATCTTGCCAATGGTCTTAAAGAACCGTTGGAAGATTAAATTTCGTGATAGCGAAAGAAGTGTAGTGACTGTGAAATTTGATGAAGCAACTTCTCCATTCAAGTAGACAATTTCTCGGTGAGCATCATGTTCAAAGAATAAAGTAGCGATCGCAAATTTCACTATTACTCAAGAAATGCAATGGCTATTTTTCTTGAAGAACTAATGGTGTGATACCACATGGACTAATCGTTAGATACAAATGGACTTATTTGAAACTTGCGATCGCGAATGAAGGTCTCAGTCGCGAATTTCATTTGACAAACATTAAATGCAAGATCTACCTAATATGCTTTGGAGATTTAGACACAGTTTTGTTTTGTAACATCTCTTTGGTGGTTGTAGCCTATAAATATACCACAAAATGGACTTGAATGCAAGAGAAGAACCATTGATTATGCCAAAACTCTTGCAAAGTTAATTCTCATAACTTTATTTTTTTGTACATAGTTTGGTATGAGTTTTAAACACCTTGGGTTTGGGTTTAAGAGTGAGCCCTTATATATAAAACTCTTATTTGAGTTTTAAGACGAGCCTTAAAAGACTCTTATATAGGTTTGAGTGTTAGTTTTGAGAAAACACTTATAAAGTTTGATGTGAGCCTAAATATTAGATTGAGTGTAAGCATTGGAAAAACAATTGTAAAGTTTGGTGTGAGTTTAAATATTAAGTTGAGTGTGAGCTTGTAGAACACTAGTGATTTAGTAAAATACTCAATTAGTAAATTAGGGAGTGTATGTAGGGTTGGTTAATACCCAAACCACTATAAAACTCTTGTATTTATTCTTTTTTTACTCTTTCTCTAATCTTTTATTTATGTGAGCCTCCTCCAAAAATTTAAATTTGCCACAAATTCAACCCACTTCTTAGTGCACTAGGGCCAATAGTGATGATGGATGATGATGAAGTGCGATATTCTTTTAAGAGAAAAAAATATTATGATTGAATAAAGATGAACAAAGATTATTTGAGTTTTGAGTTTCAAAGATGAACAGAGGGTTAGGGCATGTTTATTCCCAAATAAAAACACTATGTTTTGAAAACTGGGTTCTGTCCAGTTTAATTTATTACCAATTCAACTTGTTTTGTTTAGTTTTTTTTTATTCAATATCCATCCATTTTTTAAAGTAATTTTGGATCGGATAGCTGATTGATTTCTGATTTTACTAGTTCGACTAGTCAATCCAGTCCGATTTTCAAAACCATACTAGCTACACAAGTAGTATTATTCCACCCAATCCATATCCCTTTCAAACACATGTCTAAATATTTAAATCCAACATAATTGAATACTGATATCCAAAAAAAATACTACCTATTGACATTTATAGAACACAAGCGAAAAATTCATTTTTTGCCTCTTGTATTTTTATAATTTTTTATTTTATTCCCTGCTCATTTATTTCTATATATTGAGTCACTAATTTTTTGTTTTTGTATAACGTTATTCCTTATTTAACAGTGCATGTAACCATTAATTGATATTTCATATGACAAAAATCTATTTAATTGTAAACTATTGCTAATTTTATTTATAACGTCACATCATATGATAATGGCATATGAGTGATGTGGGCAAAACAATTGCTAATACATTTTTTTTTAATTCTTCTTAAAAATCAAATAATTGAATTTAAATGTCATTCTAACACTTATGTGACTAAATTAAAAGAGAGTAAGCAGTTTAAAGAAAAATAATATTTACTTCAACTTATTATTTTCAAAATAAAAAATTATTTTTTAATTTTTAAAAACTCATAGAACTAAATAGATTGAAATAACTTGCAAATCACTTTAAATTAGCTCGAAAAATGCTCAAACTTAATTTAATATTGATCCAGTCAAGCTTGAGTTACTTGAGTAGTTTTTCAAATCAAATTAGTTAACTTGAACTTTTTTCTTTTGAAACTAAGTAGAGTTGAACTAAAAAAAAAAAAAAAAAAGATATATAAGTGTCTTTTTTTTTTCTTTGAGAAGGATGTATAAGTGTCTTTAAAGAATATTATAGTGATTTTTACTAATAATTATGAGTGTTTACTTGAATGGAAATTGATTTATTATTAGTTAAGAAGCAAAATTTTTTATCCCCATTAGTGTTGTGTGTAAAACTCTTGTAAGTACATAAATCACTTCAAGTAATATATTGAAGAGTAGAGATCGTTCCCACGAATACTAATTTTCACAAGTACCAAAGAATTAAAATTTCTTATTATCTAATAATCAAATAATGAAGAATAATAAATCTAAAAAAATATAAAATTCTTAAATAAATTAAAACAGAATTTACATGAAGAAAACTCTTATGTAAAATGATTTTTAGGAAATTCGAGTTATACCACAACACTTTCACAATTACACAAATAACTCTATTTAAGTGAATCAATTATCCTTGAATATAGATTTCCTAGATTAATCAATAATCTCTCTCAAGCAAAATTGGATCTACTACTACTGGGATTTGTTTACCCTCGTGATCACAAAACTTAATAATAATTTATTAGATTCTAAGATATCCCTTGAACATCTCTATATGTTAATCCTACTCTTGTAATATTAATTCTCTAATTCAATGTGTTATGACTAACCCTAGACTGTCCCTTTCGTTCCATGATCTAGGATCTCAACCCTTACGTATATGTGGTCATCATATATCCAAGTAAATTAAGTTCAAACACATTAAAACAAGGAAACCCAACACCATTGAAATAAAAGCTCTTTATATAACCATAAAAATGTTAGGCTTTTGCCCTAATATCTAGAATAAGAAAGTTAGTTCATTCTAGAAGAAACCTATTGAATTAGAAAAAAATCCCTAAAAAAGAATAATTTTGCCCTAAACAATGAATCCTAAAGAAAAACTTTCTCAATCTCTCTAAATTTCTCTCACAAATTTGAGTAGATATAGATCCGTCTTATTTTCTCCAAAAACTGCCTCTCGTCTGCCTAGAATAATCCCTTCAAAAAGATCTTCTTGATGGTTAAAAGAAAATCTCTAATTGTGTGAGAAAATTTGTCTTCATAGATCTGCATGACCCAATGCATGGATCACGCAACGACACATACACTTAACTGCTGCTGTGATCTTGCGCTATGGATTGATCAACTTTGTGTTCTTGCATGTCCAACATATGGGCTATATGATAACCTATGCAATACTACTGAAAAACTGCAATTTAACTCATTTTTAAGAAATTCATGTGTAAACATAAAAAAAGACATAAATTAACTTATTTTAAAATAAAAATACTCAGAAACTAGGAAAACTTCCTAATTCCTAACCTAAAAATATATACTAAAAAAATCCCTATCAATTTGTCTTTCTCATTATTTTGGATATATTCATAATTTTGTACAGTAAGAACTCAACCACCCATTTTTGGGGAGACTATTATAAGAGTCAATAGATTGAATTTGTTTATTCTTTGTTTAGACTTCCTCTAATTAACTAGCTATTAACACACATTGCTTTTCTAATCCATCAAACTTCAATTACTCATTATGACTTTTGCTTATCTTTTTGCTTATTCAATATAACACATACACTTAAAAAAAAAAGAAAGAAAAAAGAATTCAATCTAACCATCATTTCATTTTTTTTCCCTTTTGCTTGATTTATTGAGTTTTGACCAACCCAAATTAATTGTTTGTGAAAAATTATTTTTTTAAAAATATTCTAAGAAAATTATTTCTCTTTTGCTATTTATATTTAGTTTTGATTTAGAATTATTTTTTAGCATTCAAAAATTAATTTATTTTTAATAAAATTTTAGAGATGACTAATAATAATTAGCAGAATTTTTCCATATAATAATTCCTTCTATTTTTTATCGATTTATGAAAAATCAAAAGTTACTTCAAATTTTCAGAACATGAATTCATTATCTTCACACTTTATTTAATTTACTTATTGAATAAATACTATTTTTATACAAAAATTCAAATATAAATTTATAAAAATATTTAAATTTTGTAGAATTTATAAGTCATATTCCTAAGAAAAATGCCATTAGGCTAATATTAAAATTTTGAGCATCCTGATATCTCTTCAAATGAGTTTTTTGGCAATTTCAGTCATACAATTGGTGTCTGTGCCAAGCTCAACTTCTTGAATGTCTTCACAAATCGCATTTCATAGTGTTTTAGCCTCACACACATAAACACTACCAACGCACATAAACATTATTAAATAAGGGATAACTTTATATAAAATTAAAATACAGGGCGTCAAGGTGTAGAAATAAAGGCACAGGAGGTAAAAGTAGAAAATTATAAAAATGCATGGGGCAAAAAATGGATTTTTCCAACTCAGGCACTTTAAAATCCCGGATTTTTTCAACTCAGGCACTTCAAAATCGGTTTTCCTGACCGCTGAAATGAGTGAAAAACAGGTTTTGGGGATAAACTCCGACCGTTAGTGCCTTTGAAACCCTCCATTCTTTTTTTTTTCCAATGCCGGTGAACCCTCTATTGACCACCGTTACTCCGCAAAATCACCAACAAATCAAACACCCAAGATCTTGAAAGTGTAAGCCGTGAAACCCACTTCAACTCTTTGGCGTTTCCTTCGACGTGCAGATTTTAAAATCAAGGAATTTGAAGGAAATGGAGGAAACAATACCTTTTAAGAATCTGCACAGCAGAGAGTACCCTGGTCACAAGAAGAAGGTTTCTGCTAATCCACATCTACAACGAAAATAGAGATGAAAGAAAGATTTTTTTTTTTCTTTTGTAGATTCATTTTTTCACTATTTTTATTGGTTGTTTCTTTGACAGGTGCACTCTGTTGCTTGGAACTGCACTGGCACGAAACTTGCTTCTGGTTCGGTTGATCAAACGGCTCGGATTTGGCATATTGAGCCTCACGGCCATGTAAGTTTGGTGGTCTTAATTTCACTCTCCTGTTTACTTATTATTATATTTGGTTTTATTGTTTGTAAGTTAAAGGTGAGCTCTTTTTGCTATAAGAACTTTGGCTTTGCACAATGTAGAATGTTTTTAAGTTTAGAATACTTGTGACTACATATAAGGTTTCTATAATCACTGGGAAATGAATACTTTTTTTTTTTTTTTGAATGCCTATAGTTTTATAGCTATATTTGTTGAGATTGAATTTGGATACTTGTTTGGAATTCAAGGATTTTCTTCACTTGTATTTTCAGTTTAAATGGCATTCTTAATACAACCTTATTTTATTGTTGTCCTTTATTTTGTGAGCTCATTGTAATGGTTTGTGTTCTTTTATTGTTTTCTCTTTCATCATCTGTAATTTTTTCTGTCACAGCAGACCTTATTATTTAGTTACGTGAACTTCTAATGTTCATTGCTATGATATCATTGCTTCAGTGTAAGATTAAAGACATATAAATGAATGGTCATACTGATATTGAGGATCAATATCTTATCATTTAGTTGCAGGAAGTTCTAATGTTCCTTACTACGATATTGTGGCTTCAGGGTAAGATTAAAGACGTTGAATTGAAGGGTCATACTGATAGTGTGGATCAGCTTTGTTGGGACCCCAAGCATGCTGATCTGATAGCAACTGCATCAGGTGACAAGACCGTAAAACTGTGGGATGCTCGTAGTAAGTTATTGCTCTATATCAACTTTTACTTAGAAAAAGAGGAAATATTTAAATTTAGTGTTCATTCTCTAAAGGGGTTTCAGAATTACCGTACATCTTCTCGGTGTTAAAAAGTTATGGGGTTGTGGTATTTTGGGTGTTATTAATGAATGAACTGCTAAAAGGTTTCTTACCAGGCATGAGAATCAATTGAGACTAAGCATCAATGATTAGAGTAGCAAAATGAGTGACCATGATTTTCAAGAAGGAGCTTCTTGAAGGAAGCTTATTAAATGAAAAAAAGACTAGACAGGGATTTACATCAGAGGACTGCTGCCAATATAGAGTATGAGGCTGATTTTGGGTTGATTGGAAAGCTAGAAGGGGAGGAATTTGTTTGGACAGTTTGATATTAGTAAACAGGTAGAATAGGGGAGTGAAGGTCAGAATTTTGGCTCTTTCAGGTGCAAACTAGCAGTGTGATGAGTACTCATGAACTGAGTTTTGGGAATGGCTTTTAAAGAATAGATATTAATGTGGGGTTGATATGAGGGATGTCAAGTCTAAATTGTATTACCTTTTATTTTGAAATTGAAGAAAGCAATAGTACTATTCATGTCTCATTCCTAGAAATTCTCAGGCGTCACCTCAAGGTCCTGAATGCTGCATCTCACAGTCCAAAAGATCCTCAATGGCTGGATGATTCTTCTGGATTTTATCAGTTTCGGTATATATTGAAAAATAAAACTTAATGCTTATATATGGACTCAAAATAGTTCCAGATTCCAACTACTAACTTGACTTAATGCAGATTTAAAAATAAGAACCAAGACCCTTTTGAGTTTTATGTCAAAACTTTTGATTGCTAACTAGGCCATCTTCATGACTCGAAACCTAGACTTAATTTAAGAGCCAAAACATTGTAGCTTATCTCATCATAGCATGCTAGAAATTTCCATGAATCCTTAGTTTTTGAGAAATTGAACCATCGACCAAGATTCTGTTTGGTATGTTTTCTTTTTTTTGGCGTTTTGTTATAGGTTAATAGAAAAGGAAGTGAGAAAAATGAAAAAAGAAAAATGAAAGCTTGCCAATTGAAGTCTAATTTGCTTGACTGAACATTCATGTTGGATTCTGTAAAGGGAATGACTAGAAGTCACTGCTTATTGCCCCATCGTTGTCTATGTCAATCAACTCACTATATCACCGTAATTCTAAGAATGTTAAAGCTTACTTTTATCTAAACTTCTCTTTTGTCCATGCCAATTGACTCGCTGCATTTCTTTATCTTCAAAAGGATATACATCTGTTGGTTTCATGTCTTTCAGGTGGAAAATGCTCTCAACAGGCAGAACTTAGTGGCGAGAATATAAACATCACCTATAAACCTGATGGAACCCATATAGCTGTCGGGAACAGGGTATGCCCTACTTTAGGAAGATGTTTGCTCCTTTTAATCATACAATCCTATATATTTACATTATGAGTATGTATATTTATCAGGTTCTGTGGTATTGTTTGGTTTCACTTATCAGCACACTAAGAATCCACTGTTGTCACTCCATTGTTTGATGCACTGTAGGATGATGAACTAACAATACTGGATGTTCGCAAATTTAAGCCAATTCATAGACGCAAGTTCAATTATGAGGTAAGTCAAGAGTCCAAGCTAGCACTGTTGTTTTTCTTGTTACATTGTGTGTAATAAATTATATTACTATGAGGATCTATTCTATTTAGGGCATGAAGAGAGCACCTTGAAGCTCACATGAATATGCCTTTGGCTTCTTTTTAAATTCTAGCCATGTGAAGAAATGAACTTTGATATACATTTACAAACCAAAAATAGAACTTGCTTCTTATGCACGTGGGTTTACACTTTAGTTTCTTGGATGTTCTGAATCCATCTGCATTAATCGGCTTGAACACATCAGTTTTTCAAGATACTTCTTTTTGCAGGTAAATGAGATTGCTTGGAATATGACAGGAGAAATGTTCCTATTGACAACTGGGAATGGTATTATTTATGTTCATAATGCTGTGATGTTTTGCTTTAGAGATATCATGCGGTTATATTTTTGAAAAATCTTTCATGTATGTTCCTTCTTCTTAGGTACTGTTGAAGTGCTAGCATACCCATCTCTTCGACCACTTGACACAGTTGTAGCTCATACAGCTGGTTGCTATTGCATTGCAATAGATCCAAAAGGAAGGTAAACTGCAAAGCTGTTGAAATTATTGTAGGCTACATGAGCATGTAACAAATCATGGAACCATTGCATAAACATTTTCCTTCTGTGACAGATATTTTGCCGTTGGAAGTGCTGATTCCTTAGTTAGCCTTTGGGATATCTCAGAGATGCTCTGTGTGCGAACATTCACAAAACTCGAGTAAGTTTTACCACAGCTCTACAGCATTTAGTGCTTGGCAAATGATGGTTTTGGGAAGCTGAATTTTTTAGTTTTTCCGAAGCCATGGTTTTGCGTAATCAATGATTAAATAAATAAAAACAAGAAAAATGCAGATTCAAAAGCAGTTCCAAACTAACTATCACACTGAGCCTTAACTGCATGATATAACAGTGACATTTTTCTATTCTCTCAGATGGCCTGTCAGGACAATAAGCTTCAACTTCACAGGTGATTATATTGCTTCTGCCAGTGAAGACTTGCTCATTGATATAGTATGTGCTCGTGGAACTTCTCTTCCAAATCTTAAGAGCTTGTTTGTTAGGATATGTTATTGGCAGATTGTTTATGTCTAATCTAGAGTCAGTAATAATATTTATGCCATGTGAAACAGTCCAATGTTAGTACTGGACGGTCAGTGCATCAAATCCCATGTCGAGCTGCCATGAACAGCGTCGAGTGGAATCCTAAATACAATTTACTTGCATATGCTGGGGATGACAAGAACAAGTATCAGGCTGATGAAGGTATTGCAATCTTATATGATATGTTAGGGAAATTAAACAGGCTAAGATTCCTTATATTGTTTCTATCTTGCAATTTGTAGCAGGTGTTTTTCGAATATTTGGCTTTGAGAGTTCCTAAATTATGGCAAAGGTTTGGGGAGGCATTTTTTTTTTTGCAACATTGGAGGTCTCGTGTGTTATTGGACTTTTCCTATGGGTAGGGGTGGGGGTAGTAGAGTATGCCCTTCAATATTTGTTCTGAATTATGTCTGTATTATATTTGATCATGCTAGTAGAGTAAAGCTTTTGCTCTTACTTATTGTTGTCTTAGTGAACATTCTTGCATGTTTTTGTTTCATTGAATGTGTTCCTATTCAAGATTGATATGGGTTAATTTTGTGCCGGGAGTAAGGTTCCATCTTTTGGCACTGGAAATGCTTTCCGTATTTTTTCATCTTTGGAGCTCTGAAGGTGGAAAATATTCTTGCAATCAATAGGGAAGTTAGCAATTCCGCGATGGAAAATGGCTGCTTGTTTAGCAAGAAGGAAACATTTTGCCTAGTCCTATCAAGCATAATAAGCGTGGGAAAGAGAGTTTTTTAGGTGACCTATTCAGGTTCTAGATCAGATCAGCTACTTGTTACGGCTTTATTTTTCATCAAGCTCTCTCTAGTGGAGCACTAGTAATTTTACCAATCTCACTCGTGCTGTCGAGCAGCACTAGTAATTCTTTTCCGCGTTCCAACTCTAAAAGAATGGCAGACAACTTTCTTCAAATGATCACCGGAGACGACAATAAAATGTTTAGGGGAAGCTTAAGGACCGCAAAAGCTTTAATCCCTAAAGCCTAACATTCCGTTTAAATTAAGAAATGTGGCCAAAAAAAAGAAAAAAAATTCTGAACGACAATTACAAAGAAGTAATGAAATATATTTGAAGAGAGAAAAGAAAGAAATAAAGAAAACAAAAGTTCATTTAGGCTCTGTTTGTTTTGTGGAAAATAATTTTCAGAAAAATATTTTTTACATTTTTCTTTGTTTGGTGAATCTAAAAAAATTGGTTAATGAAAAATATTTTTCAAATTAAAAGAAAAATTAAGTCATTTTCTGAACTTTGAAAAATTCATCCAAATGAAAAATAAATCACATAAATATATGTATTTATTATCATTGCTCATCCTTGACTATCGCGACCCGTCATTGGTCATCGTTGATTAGTGTGGCCATCAGTGATAAATGAAATCTACAAAAAAATTTTATTTTAATGTATTTTTATTATATTAAATAATAAATAATATAAATATAAAATATTTATAGTATAAATTTTGTTATAATTTTATAAATTAAAAGAAAATTAACATTTTTTATAGTGTGTTTCAAACACTAGAAAATATGTTATTTAGAAAATATTTTTCGTAGAAAATGTTTTTCTCAAACAAATTATTTTTCGTGAAACAAACGGAGTCTCAAATAACAACAAAGACACATATATCAACTAAATATAAATCCTCCTATAGATACACTGCTTTTAGTTAAAAGGAAAAATGTTTTGACCATTAACATAATGACCTACCTCTTCGATACCTAAGGATAAGCCAACACTAAACTTCTTAAAAATAAAAGCCTTGCAGTTTGGACATTGGTCATTCGAAACCTCTATCATTGAGGCTATAGAAGGGGGCTTTTTATTGGATTAGAAGTTTGGAAAAAAGAAATTAATGAAATTGAGTAGAATGAAAAATATTTATGGAGTTAGGTGTTTTTCTGTTGATCCGCTAGCCAAGGTAAAAGATTGAGAAGCTTTTTGTTACCGTCCTCTAGTTAAACCAACAAATAAATATTTTTTTGTTATTTTATACTTCTTCGCTGGTTCAACCATAGAACAGGTTGAATTTTATTGTCGTTGACTAGGTCAACTAGAGGACAAATAATTTTTTATTATTGTCCATTGGTTGAATCAACGAACAAACAATTTTTATTAATTTTTTCTTATCGTCTGTTGGCAATTTTTTATTGCTATCCACTGGTTGAACCAACAGATAAATATTTTTGTTTTAATTTTTGCACATTATTGTCCATTGGTTGGAATCCATGATAAAAAGATGGGATAAACAATTTTATGAACTTGCGGATAAAAAGATCGGACATTATTTTGCACATTGGATATTTTTTTGCATATTACTCTTTTTCATTTTTGCATATTGTATATTTTGTACTTAATATTTTTATATGAATATGCACACTTATAAAAATTATACCATATTCAAACTTGTATGACTATATTTACAATTTACATTTATTAAATATAATTATTTTAAGTAATAGTATAATTAATAGAATTTTATAATTTTTAGCAATTGTATAATATATATATATATAAGTTTTATATATTAAACTATTTTCTTGATAATACTAATTATGAATAATATTATTTTGTTGATAGGAATAATTATTAATATATTAAGTATATTTAAATATGTTATCTTGATAGAATATAATTATTGAAAATTAAAATAATTAATTATAAATGAAAAGTTAATTATCAAAATCAATAAACTAAAACAATTAATTATAAATGAAGAGTTAATTATCATAATCCAAAAAGTATTATTAAAAATAATATATTAAAATTAAATAAAAATAAGTAAAAAAAGTTACTAATTGATTTTAAAAAAATATAAACATTTTTTAATACAAGAATATTGACCAAAATAATAAAATTATTATTTTTATGTATTTATTTTCTTCTAAGTCCCACATGTTGAGTGTTTGATATTTCGATGTGGCCTCTTATTTTCTGAATGTTATACCTTTAAGCTGATGTGTGAAAATATCTTCTATCACTTTTAATATCCTCAACAACAAGTTGATTTTCTAAATGTTGTGGTTTTGAGATTGTTGATGTATCTCATGCATAAATATTGTGAAGGCAAGAACTACACAAGTAAGTGATATATGAGCACCATGTGAACTGATTTGACCTTAAAATTCCAAAGATGGTTGATAAAATGTTGGAATTGTGCTATCCAACGATGTTGAGGGTGGATATTGCGATTCTAAAAACTATGTAAAACAAGGTGAAACTGATTAAGAATGCCATGAAGTTGTCTCTGAGGGCATATATGACCTATATGACAAAGAAGGCATCGAGGAAGAAGGTTCAGACAGTAAGGATGAAGGTTCAGTTATCCAAGGTGCAGAAGGGCTGACTCCATAAGGCACTGAATTGTCTAAATATAGATGATAATAGTGGATAGGATGGATCCGGTGCAGAAGATGGACCTAGTGCATAAAATGGACCTGATGCAGAAGATGGATCGAGTCTATAAGATACATATGAATGAAATGATAGAGGTTGTGGTATAGATTCATATGACTGAGATCGTGGAATAGGAACAACCCCATGCTATCTATGTTGTCGTCACAATGAATGTGAAGGTTATGACTGCACTAGAAGAATTGACTCGGGATGAGCTATAGGATCAGGAGCTGGATTAGGTGGAGGCATTGTGTATAATCGATGCTTCTCAACCATTGCTGGAAATATTATCCACAATTGGTTTGAAACCAACCATGTTTTGTGGAGTTGGATATCTAAAGCCATGTTGTAGGGTTTCAACCATATCAGCCTACAAATATAAAATATCACATGTAATTGAAATAATTTTTTTAAATAAAAGATATAAAATACAAAAAAATAAATGAGTGATAATTTTTTACATTTAAAATAATAGTTTACTCAACATAACGCTAAATGTAACTCCTCGAGGTGATATCCATTGCCTAGTAATAGAACAATACCACTCAAGGTATTACGAGTGGTAATGAAGTGGCAAATTCAACGATAGTGCTATGATGACTCGATTATGTCGATCATCCCATAATATGTGCATCATAAGTAGCCTAATTTGTCAGATTTTGAATGGGATCATGCAAATGTAACTAATCACTGTGTAATGGAGCATTTGGAATAGGTTGTTGCATGTCAAATTGATGCAAAACCCTATTTGGATAATGTCACTCCACTACATAAAAACAGATTAGTGGCACAATCACACACCAAATATGACTATCTTGTAAATAAGTAATCAGGAAGTTGCTGTAAAATATCATCACAATAAGGCTCCCATTTGTAATTAAACAAGTAATTACATATTTAATATATATTAAATACTTAAATTTTATATTAAGCTATTTGTGGACAGATTAAATATAAAAATTTGAATATAATTACCTTATTAGGTCGTTGTTGGTCAAGTGTATGTCGAAATTCGATTAGTACATATTTTGATATTTCAGTTACCACACGAAATACTGTCCATCTGTGAATACAATCATAATTAGACTTCATATTAATTAAATAAAATATAATTATTGTGATTAAGAACATATCGATGTGCTAATTTTTTATGCAAAAAATGCTGAATATCTCTAATAGAAGGAGCAACTCCTTTCGGTCTCTCCCATGCCTAAACCTGCAATAGGAATAATGGTCCACTCATTTGTATTGCCTTAGGATTTATGGCAGTACAAAACTCTCTATACAACCAAGCAAGACATGCTTCTCCCCAGCTATACCAACCCACTCATTGAAAATCTTCTAATAACGGTAAGAACATCAAGTTGACCTTGCCAGTATTTTTGAATGCAAATAAACTTTTTCAATGAGATGTAGTATGAATGCTCTAGTTTGTCACTTATGGTATCAACATCTGCATCATCTGGAATATTTGCAAATTGTGTCAAGAGCTATGAAATTTGGAGAAAAGCACCACGAATAGCATTCTGAGGAGGTGTAATGCCTAATAACTGTTCACACCATCCAATCCAATTTTGTTTAAATAAACCTATCACAACTTAACCATTTATAGGTATACCAATAATTATGGCCACATCCTATAATGTAATTGTATACTCTCCCTCTGGAAGATGAAAAGTGTGGGTTTAAGGACGCCATCTCTCAACTGATGTCGTGATCAGATAGTGGTCATGCTGAAAAAATTTTGTTGGACTAGGGTAGTTAACCCTAAGTCTTAGGCCTTTTTTGATCTTAACAAAGGGGATTAATCATTTCTAATGATTCAAATTAATGTTGTTTTGCAATTTTTGTGTTAGTCTTTAAGTTAGAAGTTGGATAGAAATCTTAGTCTTCAAAGTATGTGAAATAACTTCTAAATCGCGACCGCAATCTAAGATTTGTGACTGCGCTCCATTATAAGACTTGCTAGAAGATCAAACAGACGAAATCGCGGAGTCATTCTAGATCGCAACTCATTCAAAGGAAGAACTCGAAAAGTGACAGATGAATTCGCGGTGTAAAGCTTGCCTCAATCGCGATAAGTGAATTTTGAAGTAACTGAAGATGCAATCAAGTCCATAATCACAGCTTGATAAGTGTCCCAGGTAATCGTTGGAAGTCAAAAATCGCGATGGGAATTTATTGGGAGCGACTGCAAACCCAAAAGAAGAAGATGAACACTTTTGGCAGAGGAATTCGGGTCCAGAGTTGCTTTCTGTACAAGATAAATCACGATGCTACTTTTGAGAGCAGATGAAAGGCAACAACTATATTTTTCTAGTGAACTAATTAGAGGCTGCCACGTGGACTAGTTGTTAGACACAAATGGGGTTTTCCTTATGGAATTTGAAATTTGAGACAGCGAATCATGACTGTCAAGCATTTAATGCGAAAATCTGTCTAGCACACTTTGATGATTTTGTACCAGTTTTATTGCAACGTCTCTTTGGTAGGTAGAGACTATAAATACCTCACCAAACAGATGTAAATGCAAGAGAATTAATAACTTTGTATCCAAACTCTTGCAATTTTGCTACTCACTCTTTTCTATTCTTTAAGTCATTGTTGGGTGTGAGCATAAACACCAAGTGTAATAAGTTATAGTGTGAGCCTGGTAAAAAACTAAGAGAGGTTGTTGTGTGAGTCTGTTAAAACACAAGTTGTAAATGTTATTATGTAAGCCTAAAAACACAAGTGTATAGGTTGTTGTGTGAGCCTTCAAAACACAAGTATAAAAGTTTGGTATTAGCTTGAAAAAACCTTTGAAAGATAGTGAAATACCCAATTTCTAAGAATTAGGGAGTGGACGTAGGGTTGATTATACCCGAACCACTATAAGTCTTATGTTTCCTCTCATCTCATTTCTCCTCTCTCTTTTCAATTTTAATTTTTTACACACCAATTCAACGCCATCTTCTTGGTGCCTAGGGCTAACAAGTGGTATAAGAGCCTCACTTCACAATCAAACCTTCATTGGGTGAACAAAGATCATGGCACAAGAGGGAATCCACTCACAACTCAAGCCATACTTTGATGGAATTGACTATACTCATTGAAAGTATAGGATGGACATCTATCTTGACATAGATGTCGTGGACCTTTGGGATATGGTCATCAAGGAATGGAAGCCACCCACTAGAGTTGTGGATGGTAATGAACAATTAATCCCAAGGGAAGAATGGGTTAAAGCTCATCGGAGATCAAATGGCAAGAACAAGAAGCAATGACCATTCTTTTAATCTCACTTTTTAGAGAAGAAATTAAAAAAGTGCAACACTGTCAAACAACTCATGCCATTTGGAAGACTCTAGAGAACTATCATGAAGGCACAACTCTAGTCAAATCAAGCCGTTTGGAGATGTATGTCACCGAATGAGAGCTCTTCATGATGAAGGACAATGAGAGCATCACAGAAATGATAAATAGGCTCTTGTCCATTGTCACCAATATGAAGAAATTTGGAAGAACTCTTACTATCTATGAGGTAAACAAAAAAATCCTTAAAACTCTTCCTCTAGATAAATTTGGTATTAGAGAAAGTCAAATCCAGAGATTAGAAAGGTTCCAACCGATGTTTTGCTAGGCAAACTCTTAACTTATGAGTTGACCTTACAAAAAGATGAACAAATGAAGAATCTAAGAGGCCAAGGAGACAAACATGAAAAAGAAAGAAAAACCATGGCTCTTAAAGCTTCAAGAAAAGAGAAAGAGGTTGAGATCACCTCAAGTGATGAAGAAAGTGACAAGGAAGAGGAGGAGCTAGTAATGCTCTGAAGGAGAATAAAGGAGTTAATCAAGAGAAGAAAGGAAATAAAAGGCTTCAAGAAGACAACTCTTAATCTAAAAGAGAAATCCAATGAAGTCACTTATTATGAATGTGGCAAGTAAGGCCACATGAAGTATGAATGTCCCAAATTAAAGAAGAAGAAGAGATGGGACAAGGAGAAGAAGAAAAGTTTTTCAATCACTTGAGATGATAGCTCAAGTGAAGAAGAAGAAGAAGAAGGAGAAGTTGCCAACATATGCTTCATGGCACAAGAAGATTTTTCAAATGAGGTAAGTACTTCTTCTCATTTTAATTCTGATTTTGAATTTGATGAGATAGATAAAGAGCTTATAGAGGCTCTAACCATGAGATGTGACAAGTACAAGTCATAAGTGAAAAATTATAAGAAAAGGTGCTCAAAATTAGAAGATGAATACAAGACTCTTAGTGATTTTATAAATGAGTTGCGGACTTCTAATGAAGAACTCAAAAATTTAGTAGAAAGACTTTCCACTTCATCTTCTTCTATGGCTTCATTAAGAAAAGAGAATGACACTCTTAAAGGAGAAGTCATTGAGCTTAGAAGCTCAATCTCTAAGTTCTACAAAGGAAAAGAAGCCTTGGACACATTAATTGTGTCACAAAGACCATCACTAGTTAGACATGGTTTAGGCTTCAATGGAGCATCCTCATTATCTCAAACTACATTTGTTAGAGCTTTACAACCTCAAACCTTAAGCATTGAGGTAATTGGGAAGAAAAATACTCTTAATTAAGCCTTCTAAGCCTAAGGGCAAAGGGAAGATTCTCCCAAGATCTAGAGCCAAGACTCAGAGAGCTAACCATGCCTACATTTACAACAAAAAGCATGGTCATTCTCATAAAAAATTCTCTGCTTCTACTCATCATATATGCACATGCATGCATTCATAAGAACAAGGTATGAGAAGGCTCCCTACTCATACTAAATATGTGCATAGGAGAAAGACTCATAAGTTTAAACTCCAATGCCATTATTGCATGAAATATGGGCTTGTTAACATTCATTGTTTCATTAAGAAGGCTCACCTCAAATTAGATGACCCTTTAAACTCTAACCCCTAAGACCCAAGTATGCTTGGGTACCTAAGAAAAGGTAACTAACTTTTGTTGTGTAGGGGAATGTGGCAAGCACCAAATCAAGCAATTGGCATATGGATAGTGGATGTTCCAAACACATGACTGGTAATATAAAGCTATTCACGACATTGAAAAAAAAAGAGGGTAGAGATGTCACATTTGGTAGGAATGCCATGGGTAAGGTAATTGGCATTGGAACCATTAGTAAGAATGAATGTTTTTTAATTGATAATGTTCTCTTAGTTAGTGGCTTGCACCAAAATTTGTTAAGTGTAAGTCAATTTTGTGACAAAGGTAATAAAGTCACCTTTGATCCTAGGGAATGCCGAGTCACCACTTTAGTGGATGATGAGATTATTTTCAAGAGTGAAAGGAAAGGCAATACCTACTCAATTGACTTAGACAATTTGGCTAACCAATCTTTTAAGTGTCTTATGTCTTTGAGCAATGAAGCTTGGTTGTGGCATAGAAGGCTTGGACATGAAAGCATGGATCTTCTTCAAAGCCTATCCAAAGGAAAGTTAGTGGAAGGGCTTCCCAAGATAAATTTCTCCAAGGACAAGACATATGGTCCATGCCAAATGGGGAAGCAACACTATGCCTCTCACAAAGCCAAAAATGTTGTAAGTACATTTAGACTACTTCAACTTATCCATATAGACTTAATAAGACCTACTAGAGGTGCGAGCTTAGGTGGAAAATATTATGCACTAGTCCTTGAAGATGATTACTCTAAGTTCACATGGGTATCTTTTCTAGCTCATAAGAATGATTCATTTGATGCTTTCAAAAGTTTTGCAAAAAGAGTTCAAAATGAAAAAGGTTACTTCATATCTTCTATTAGAAGTGACTATGGAAAGGAATTTCAAAATGAGTCATTTGAAAATTATTGTTTGGAGAATGAAGTTTTTCATGATTTTTCAACTCCTAGAACACCACAACAAAATGGTGTTGTAGAGAGGAAAAATAGAACTTTGGTAGAAATGGCTAGAACAATGCTTAATGAGTATTCCTTACTAAGTTACTTTTGGGCCGAAGCTATTAATACCTCATGTTATATTGCAAATAGAGTTTTCAAATGACCCATTCTCAATAAAACTTCTTATGAGCTTTGGAATGGTAGAAAACCTAAAATTTCATACCTAAGAGTATTTGGATGTAAGTGCTATGTTTTGAACACCAAGGATAATCTTCAAAAATTTGATTCCAAAACAAATGAAGGAATCTTCTTAGGTTATTCCACTACAAGTAAAGCATATAGAGTCTTTAACAAAAGTACAATGGTAGTTGAAGAATCTATGAATGTTTTTGATGAATCTAGTAAACTTGATCTTAGGAAAGGTATTTTTGTTGATGATCTTGTAGGTGATCTTGAAAAGCTGAAATTGGATGATTCAACAAGAAGAGTTGATAAAGAAAAAGAAGAAGGTAATTCATCAAGAGTGGATGAAGACCAACATCAACATCAACAAGAAAATGAGCCAAGACAAGATCTACCCAAAGATTG